>PVLD010020631.1:0-33451 GCA_004027595.1 Dinomys branickii | reverse complement strand
GCTACAGGAGGACCGCCACAGCACACCTGCTACAGTGGGGGCCGCCACAGCACACCTGCTACATTGGGGGCCGCCACAGCACACCTGCTACAGGGGGGCCGCCACAGCACACTTGCTACAGTGGGGGCCGCCACAGTACACCTGCTACAGTGGGGGCCGCCACAGCACACCTACTACAGGGGGGCCACCACAGCACAGCTGCTACAAATTCTGATATGTTGTTTAGCATTTTCATTATCATTTGATTCTAAGGAATTTTTTATTTCTTCCATGATTTCTTGTGTATTAGTCAGTCTTCATATATTTGAGTAGTTTCTATGGGGTTTTTTGCTGTTGATTTCTAGCTTCATTCTATTGTGATTTGATAAGCTGCATGAGATTGTTTCAATTGTTTTGTGTTTCTTAAGACTTGCTTTAAGGCCTAAAATATGTTCTGTTTTAGAGGAAGTGTCATGACCTGCTGAAAATAATTATTCTAAGGTTGCTAGATAGATGTCTGTTAAGTCTATTTGACCTACAGTGCAGTGTAACTCTAATGATTCTTAATCTTTTTGTCTGGCAGACCTATCTTCTTACACAAGTGTTATGTTGAAGTCACCCACTATGATTAGTATGGATTCTCTGTGTCCCTTTATAGCAAGTGGTGTTTGTTCATGAAACTGGGTACACCAATATTCAGTGCATAAATATTTACAACTGTTATCATTTCTTTGTGAATTGTTCCCTTTACTAATGTGTAATGGCATCCTCTGTCTCTCCTAATTGTAGTTTGAAGGCTACTTTGTCAGATATAAATATAGTTATTCCCGTTTGATTTTGGTTTCTATCTGCCTGGAGTACTATTTGCCCTCCTTTCACTTTCAGTTTGTATACACAAATGAGGTGTGTTTCTTGCAGCAACATAAAATTGGGTCATTTTTAATGCAACCTGCCAGTCTGTGTCTCTTAATTGGAGAATTAAGACCATTTACATTAAGTGCGAGTATTAAAAGATATATACCAATTCCTCGCTCTCTTTTTTCTTTTTGAATCATTCCTGATTATCATTCATTTATGTACTTTCCCAGTGAGGTTTATTCTTTCCTTTGGTCTTGTGATTATCTTCCTCTTCTAGAATTTACTTCAGTACTTTCTGCAATGCTGGTTTAGTAGTCATGAATTTCATCAGTTTATACTTACTTTGGAAGATCTTTATTTCTCCCTTGATTTTGAAGGACAGCCTTGTGTAATCTTCAGTTGGCAATTATTTTCTTTCAGGGCTTGAAATATATCATTCCAAATCCTCCTGGCCTTTAGAGTTTCTGTTGAAAAAATCTGCTATTATTCTCATGGATTTTCCATTATAAGTGATCTGGACTTCTAACAGCCTTTAATAGTCTTTTCTTATTCTGAAGTTTTGACAATTTGACTATAGTATGTCATAGAGAGGTTTCTGGTCATGTGTATTTGGGATTCCAGTACGTGAATATCCATCACAATCCCACATTTGCACAAATGTCTGCTATAGTTTCAGTGAATATATTTTCTATGCCATTTGGCTGTACCTCTTCACTCTCCTTAAGACTAGTAAGTCTTAAATTTGTTCTTTTAGTGTTGTCCAAGAGTTCTTGAATAACTTTTTCATTTTTATTCTTTGTCCTTTAAAATAGTCTGAATATTTAATATACTCAGGCACTTTGTCTTCAAACTCTGATATTCTTCTTTTTTGGGGGGGGCAGGCGGTTGGGTACCAGGAATCAAACTCAGGACTTTGTGCTTGCCGGGCAGGAGCTTATGTCACTGAGTTCTATCCCTGGCTCTATTCTTCTGATTCATCTGTCTTACTGTTGCAATGTCAATTTCATTTTTTTATTTGCCTAATTCATGTTTTTCATTTCCGGAAAATCTGTTTGGTTCTTTCTTAGAACCCGTGTTTACTGAAGTGGGCACTTTTATATCCTGCATTCTCTTCCATTATTCATTCAGCTATCTATCTTTTTTAAGTTCACTGATTATTTTAATAACTGATTCACTCAGTTGATTATTTCTATCTGCTTTAGTCGCAATAATTTTAACTATCAGTTTTCAGAATTTCATCAACTTTAGCATCAGTGGGATCAGTTCTGGAGGAATTAAGAATTTCTGAAGGCACCCTATTGCCTTCTTCACGATTCTTGTGTTTTCTGTATTGAAGCCTGCAGATCATTTAGAATAAATATCTGTACCACTACTGTGTGTAGTGGTGGTGAGGGAGTCTTTTTAACAAGGAGCTTTTTCTTTGTGACACACCTATGCTGTGGATGTCTCACAGCACCCATTCAACCTATTCAAAGTACTAAGTTCAACCTCTAGGCCAGGGATACAGCTCAGTGGCACAAGTGCCTGCCTGGCAAGTGCAAGGTCATAAGTTCAATACCTGGTACCAAAAAAAAAATCTCTAGCACTGCATCACAAGGATAGAATAACAGTAATATCAACATCTAAAGAACCAATTATATATCAACATATATTTTTAAATCTATTTTAAAAATTCCAGGCTGGGGATATAGCTCAGTGGAATAAGCGCTTGCCTAGCAAGCGCAGGGTCCTGAGTTCGATCCCCAGTACCGCAAAAAAAAATAAAAATAAAAAATAAAATAAAAATTCCATATTATTTCACCAGTACAGGAAAACAGAGAAAGTAATATTGTAGGGCAGGATGGGGGGAAGGCCAAAGAAGCCCCCCAAATTAGGCTTTAATGATAATATTTACACACATAGAAAGGAGGGAAGGAGAAGAAATCTGAAAGCATATGAGAGGGGGAGAAAAGAAAAAAGGGACTATAAATAAAAAGTGACAGAAGATAGAGGGAGATTGGGTCCAATTAGTGAATTAGCAGAAATACAGAGTTATGAAACCCTATGAAACAACCCTTGATGTGAAAAAACATGACAAAACAAGGTAAGACACTATAGAGCCAAAAGCAGTAATATTCATGCATAGCTACACACACACACACACACACACACGCACACACACACACAGCAATACTGCTGCTTATGAGATCTTTATACTACAGACAGTAATTTCCCTTGCACTTCTATTGTTGAGTGCCCCCTGATAAAAGGAGGAATGTGAAACCTTTTAGTTCAGAGTTTTCCTTCTCACTCTGTCCATGTAGGAAGAGTTGTTTAGGACACCCAGAGGCTGGGCTCAATCCTTCCATGGTTAAATGAGTGATCCTGTGGGCTTCTCAGTAATAGGACCGGATCACACTCAATATCTAAAGTTTTTCTATACTTAGGAATGAAAGCACCAAAATAATTTGGCTTGTCTACCAAAACTCATTCTCATACTTGTAGGCAGATCCAGATTGTGAGCCAAAGATCTGGAAATCACAGGCCATGCTGGTGGAGACCTGGCTTGTATCTGTGTAATACAGCAATTACTCTAAGTGCCCCTGAGTAGAGCACATGGTTGGGAGCACAGGGTCTGCTCCGGAATGAGAAGCCATCAGCTCCCAGCCTTTGGCTCGTCTCTGCAGTGGTGTTCCCAGACTCGGACCCCTCACCCTACACCACAAAACCTCACGTAGACTAACTCTCTTCCTGTGAGAATGTCCCAGTTGCCACTGTTTTATCTGCATGTCCCCCGCCTAGCTGACTGTGCTCTATTCCAGCTCCACTCTGGCCATCCGGCTGCACCACACGTTTTCCACCCTGGAGTGTGGTCTCTTGCAAGCGAGGCGCTGGTGCGTTTCCTCCAGTCCCATGGTTTTCGTTTGCTGTGCCATCCTCACCATTCTCCTGGGCCCAAGCGAGCAGAGAGGGTGCCCGCTGTGTCCCACTGAGAAGAGGCTCTTACATCCCGAGACATAAAAATGCAGGGATTGTATGTTCTCCCACACCACTCTGAGGCAGCAGAGGAAGTTACTTAAGATGCTCCCCGTACCAGTTCTAAGTCTGTCTCCTGCTTGTTCTATTGAGGATAGGGACCCTCCACCTGATATTTAATCCACAGGGAAAGGCTGGGGATTATCACCTTATCCCTGATCACTTGGCTGAACCCAGTCTCTTTCACTCAGAGGCAAAGGCATCACTCACAAGCATACCCTGAACTTCCTCTTAACACCCAGTGGGAGGGGAACTCCCCCTCCCCTGCTGAGCAGCCATCCATTCAGTGCCAGAGCAGCTTGTTATTTAACTTTCTAATTACCAGTATTTGGGGGCTTTGCCTGGTTGCCCGAGCTCGCAAATTGCAATCCCTCTGTTTCCTATGGGTTACCTATCTCCTGACAGAGCTGTGTCCTTTCTGGACAAATATTCTGAAACGATCTGTATGTGATGGTTTCAGTACCCATGAATAGATCTTACCCATACCAAATGACTTCCTACTTTCCCTATTCCTCTAAATGCATTAACTGGAATTATTCTGTAAGGGAGAATTTTCCCTTCCCTTCTACCGTGATGTTATTCTTACGAACAGCCCAAATTTCTCTAATCCAAGAATGAAATGGTCCATTAAGAATTAGTTTATATAACATTCATGCTGTAATATACATTATAAAATTTGCAAATGTTGTAGAACTAAATGATGAAACAGTGGCTGCAATAGAAACTGAAGAATGTTCAGTTCCATAGCATATATAATAGGTTAAGAACTGGGCCTATCAGTAGCTTAATCCTCCTGTGGGTCTCAGCACTAAATAAGAGGCAAGATTCCTTAATAATCTATAGGCAGAGTAACCACAAATGAGGTGGTGAAGAATCATCTTTCATTAGGGACAGATCCCTACAGGGCAATCAAGCGTTTCACACAGTGTCCCCACGTGACTCACCCACAGCACTGTGATAGGCATGGCTCACTCTGCTATGAAGACAATGAGTTACCTCCCTAGTGAAAGAAAACAGTGCAGTGCTGTCAGGAAGGTAAAGCAGAAACCAGGCATACACCAGCTCATCACAGGCAAAACTTCTTGGGGTTTTAAAGGCAGAGTTTCACATTTCTGAAGGCTCAGCACAATGTTTTCAGAGCTCCTCTGTGCACCCACAAAGGGAATAACCACATTCAGCAGAGTGATTTTAGGCTAATTTCTACTGATTAAACAAAGTAATCCATATTGGCAGTATATCATTTACAAAACAATAAGCTTTTGTAAAACTAAAGAAGCAGAATTAAAAAGATAAAGAAAAAAAGATTAAAGGGGGAGAAAGAACAGGTGTGCTAACTTCCCAAACGGAAGGAAACACTCCCAAAAAGCTTCTGCTTTCTACTGACCACTTTCCCTCTGGACTCACACCTTACCTCTTCTATTCCTGTTTATATTCCCTGCTCAGTCGCACCTAAAGCGACACAATTGTAAGACACTGTATTATGTGCCAACAAGAGAGAAAAGAAACCGGCATTCACAAGGCCTGATCAATTGGGAGTCGGTTCTCAGTTCTAGAGATGCAGAAATAGGGAGGGGCTATGCTTCAAAGTGACTAATTAAGGTTGCTTAGCTTTCCACATATTTTTTAAATCAGATTCAATCGGTAGATTTAAGGCATTCAATGGGTAGATTTTAGATCACATTCATTGAAATAATCTGTATCTGTACATGACATAAATTTTTCCCCTTCCCCCACCTGCTCTGCGACCCTCCCTCCTCTCCCCATTTATAAAAGCTTTGCTTCCAGCTTCCAAGTTAGTGGAACTGCTTTCCAACACCTGTCAACGGCTGTGCTTTTCCCCGTAGCGCTGGAGATACAACCCAGGGTCCTGTACACACCAGGCAAGTACTTTGTCCTGAGCTGTGTCTCCAAGCATGCAGTCTTACACACCCTGAAAAATTACCCCTACTAAAAAGTTCACTCACTTGCTTAATTCATATGTACAGAACCCCTATTGGGGGAAGAGTTCTTGAAACAACCTGTGCAGTGAGATCCTCCCTTGCCCTCAGGAACGCGGAACACAGAAGGTAGTAAAAACACACATGCATATAATTAGGAGCCAGCAAGGGTGTAAGGAAAGGCCTGCGAGGCAGGATCCTCTCACTGCACAAGCTGTCCAGGGCGGCCGATCAGACTCCCTGTATGATCAGGGCTGGCTCTGTGAACTCTCGGTGGATGTTACCATCACCATCTTGCATGGAATAGCTCCCACCCCAGGTCAACAGCCCTAGGAAACCTGACCTGAACTGTAAAAGTCAGCTGAAATAGGAAAGGACTTGAGGGACAAAGCCTTGTCTTGTTCACCTTCCCACCCGTCACAGCATTAAAGCAGAGTGACTCCGTGGGAGCTGGGAACCCATAGGTAAAATTTATTCAAGGCAATCGCTTCACCCTTAATCACTCCGAGGAAGAAATGGAAATTACACTCTCCTCTGAGATCCTCACTGAACATCTCTAATAATAGTAAATGGAATGAGAGGGCACATCTCAGATTGGCCTTCTGAGGGTAGCGCCTCGAGCTAAGCAGATCACACACAGCCATGACCACAACTTTGTGCCCATCACAGGAGTGAGGCAACAAAGGCCTGGGGTCTCCTCTGGCCCTCAGGTCACCCATAATGCTCCAGAAGAAAAAACGGTCAGAGGAAACCCACACCACCATGTCGCCATGTCTTTTATTACTCCGTTCTGCAGCACATTGGACAATGTTGAACTTACGGGCTTATGAAACAGCCAAGGTCAGCAGTCTTGGCTATAAACTGCCATTAATAAACAGTCAATTGATTTTATTGCTAGGTCGATGTCTGGTCTCCAAAGGTCATGAACTCAAATCCATCATCACCTGCAGTTGCGCCTGACCTTAACTGCTGACGATTATACTTCTACCTGGTCTTGCATGCAGGCATGCAGAGGCCCACATCGCCCTCCCTGTCTTCCCACACACAGGAGCACGTTCTGAAACCACCAAAGGCAGGAGCATGGCCACCAGGAGAAACCACACGCTGTACAGTAACTCCAGGCCCACCTTTCGGAAGCAGGCAGAAGGATAAGTTCCAGAGCAGGCCCCTTAGTTTGAAGGGAAAGCATTTTCCCCAGTAAGAAAATCATCAAGCATTCCAAGACCCCACTTGGCAGAAACGACAGGTGTCTTCTTCAGTGTACTGTTCTGTGGCTAGCATGATATCAGATGTTCCATCCTCTCCGTAACAAAGAAAAAGCCAAGGTAGCATCGTTCACCTCATTGCTGAATAAAGACAGCTCCCAGCTTCTACCTGTTTCTGAAGTATCAGAGACAAGCAAAATACACATGAAAATAAGTCTTGGTATCATATCACTACTTTTGAAGAATCACAGCACAAATTTAAAATAACATCAAAAGCATACTTGTTTCAGGGAAAATCTTGCTTGATAGAAGTTTACATGAAAAACAATTAGTTTTTATTTTTTAAAAATTGCAAGAGGGGCCGCATCCAGCCAAATTCATTGTGAAGAGCTGACTCTGGAGGGCAGGGTGCTCTCAGGAGCTGGCTGTGCCCTGAGCTATGGATGCAGGAGGCCTGAGTTTGATCCTCAATTCAAAAAAAAGCACAAAAAAACAAAAACAAAAGGAGCCAGGCATGGCGGCGCACGCCTATAATCCCAGCACTCGGGAGGCTGAGGCAGGAGGATCACTGCAACTTCAAGACCAGCCTGGGCTACGAAGTGAGCTCTATGCCAGCCTGAAATACCTAGCAAGACCCTCTCTCAAAAAGACACACAAAAAAAAGCTCTGGCAGAGCCATTAAAGCACAGAGCCAGGCTATCACCGTGGTGTTGCTGCACAGTGTCACGTCTGGACCCCTGTTTCAGAAGGTGGCAGAAAGAGTGCAGCACAAACACAGCCAGAGCAGCACACTGGAGGAAAGGGTAACCAGTTATGCTGTGGGCCTGCTGACCAAGAGGTCAAGTTCACAATCAAAAATTCAAGGACAGTGCGGGCAGCTTAGTGAGGCCTTGCTGCCAGAAAACATTTTTAAGGGCTAGGGAGGTAGCTCAAGGTGCAGCCCTGGGCTCTAGCACTGCAAATAAAAGAAGTGGGCAGCAAGAGGAAGAGGTGGCAACAGGGGGCACAGCCCAGCACCACAACAGTGGGGTGGAAAGGAAGGAAAAAACACATTTTTGGTTTGCATTTTTAAAGACAGTATTTAATGCTGAAAATATCATGAAAAGTGCATCAGATGTTCTCATTTTAAGTTAAAAGAGACAAAGTATGTTGAAATTATAAGCCAACCTGGCAAAGTGCCACTGCCAGCCCCACTGTTGCTTCACCAAGCAGCTGCCCCAGAGAAGGATGAGCTGCCCCAGGAGCTGTGCTCATGACACAGATCCACAGACCACAGGGAAGTGTGAGGACAGACTGTCGTGAGCTGGTGTCAGAAGTAGGGGAGTCTCTGTGTGTGGGTGACCAGTCGAGCTTAGGAGAGGAGAACCAGGGCTGGGTGCCCTCTCCTCTTGAGCACCTGGCCTTGAGCACCCTTCTGCTGGAATGAGCTCACTCCTTCTCCATGTGTTCCCAGGGAATGTGTGAGCAGAGACCTGCCTGCTACGCATAGGCCCTCAGTCTCCACCTGCGTGCAAACACGCAAACACACACACACACACGCCAAGCAGGATATGTGATGACCCAGGCCTCTTTCCAGGCTTGGCTCCCATCCAAACTGCTCCTCCCCTGCACTGGAATACCTCCTCCCCATCTCCATATTCTCAGAGTTTCAGGGCCTCTGCTGGGACCAGGCCCATCCAGAGAGTGCCCCCACCCCACTGCCAGGAAGTCTAGATCTACACGCAGGACCAAGCTCAGCTCCATGGCAGGGACCCTTGGCCCCTGGACTCAGACACCAGTATAAATTCCTGCCAGAAATTCCATCACTTCTGGGAAGATGGCAACTGGGTAAGCAGCAGAGAAAGATCCTCTTAGAGGATCGCCACCCAGACACTGGATTATAGCAACATGAGAAGGACAAGAAGGAGAGAAGTGGGTCCCCTGGCCCCAGGAAGGATTTGAAATGAGAACTGAGGCCATCAGAAAGAGCAAACTGGACCCCTCCCAGTGAAGCGCTTCAGGCAGCAACAATGGCGCAGCCAGATCTGCAGGCTGGGCCACAGCTCCTCCCACTGTGGACTGGAGCCCATGCTGAGCTCACTGCTGCTGAAATGAGAATCAAGGGGGGGGCTCCCCACGAGCTTCATGAAGACCCTGGGGTCATGAACCGGGCCCCTGGGAGTGCCTCGTCAGGGTGGAGCCCAGTGGGCCACAGTGCTGACCATGCGGGCTTGACTGGGCCCCTGGGTGCGCTTTGCTGGGGCAGAGCCCAGAGGTCCAAGGGGACGAACCCACAGACTTGGCCAGACCCCCATGGGCCTCGAGGGCTTATTAATCAGGTGCTGACCATAGTGTATTTGGTTTCCTGCCTATGTACTGTCTTTGAGGATGGGGGCTTTTCCACCTAGTGCCACAGTAATTTGAGTGCACCTATGTTTGTTATAGCATAATTTGAAGCAGCCAAGTGCCTTCCTAATGTGAGAACCTGAGGGAATAAATAAACCAAAAAGTGCAGTTACTATCAGAGGGAAGATGACTGATTAGGTGGGAGAACAACAGAGATGAGGGTGGAGAACACTGATTAATCAAACGAGCCATTATTTGTATAACTGAGTAACAAAAACGAAGATATCATGTTGTAATACAGCACCCATTTCTAATTCTCCAATACCCTCTCTATAATTATGTATTTCCTTTATTGTTTTTGAGATAACAAATGTGAACATAATACTATGTAATACAGCATCCATTGTCAATCCCCAACTATCTTCTCTACACTCACGTATTTCCTTATTGTTTTTGTGTTATTATGGTTTACATTCATCTTTAAAATAATAATAAATAAATAAATAGAAACAGAAATTCTTAGAGGCCTCCAGGGCTTAAAGGGATGCAAGGAGATACAAAAACACCCTCATGGTGTTTTCTATATGAAGAATAAAAGCATGTTTCCCTCTGCTCTGCAGCCCTGCTAAGAAAACAATTATTCAACATACAAGTTGTTATGTTTTATGTCTAGATGTCCCCCCAAAGCCTCAAGCAGTCTTAGGCTTTTTTTGGCTGAATCCACAGTGTTTGATTGAGTCAAGGTCCAATGCTGGAACTCAGTGTGTGAGCACCACACCTGCCCTACCTTTCACCTCCTCCGGTTGCCTTTATGTCTTCTACTGCTGTGAACTGCTGCCCTTTGGCCGTATACCACCCTGCCTTGCATCCAGTGGATTAGAGACTGAAACCTCCACAAACTGTGAGCTAAATAAATCTTTCCTCCTTTAACTTTGGGCGCTGGGTATTTTGTCTCAGCAATGAGAGAAAAGTAACTAAGGCAGAATTTGGTACTGGGAGTGGGGCCAGTGCTGTGTGATTGCCTGGTGATGTGGCTTATAAGCCTTGGGAATTAATTTGGAAAGGTTTTGAGAGATTGTCCAAGGAGACAGCCCCTGTACACTGTAAACTGTATGGGAGACTCTGGTCAGAGCTGGAAAATCAGAGTATTAACAGAAATGTTGCAGGTTAGGGTGAGGCTCAAGAGGCTTCTATTGAGAAGAACTGCGTTGGCTGCTGGATCCCAGGTGGTTTATGTTGTGCACTGGTTGGAAGCTGGTCTGCATTTTTCTTGTGTTAGAGATACTGCCTGGATGGAAGAAAAATTTCAATGTAGTGTACGGTTGGGATGGTGACATGGTTACTGTTGAACATTTTTGCTGGATCTGTGTTTGAAATTAAGAGCAAAGAGACAGCAGGGTGATTTGAAGCATTTGGCCAGAGGGAAGGCTGCAGTGGAGCTGTGGATTGCGAGGATGAAATGGAGGAGAACATGGTTGCTGAGAAGGAATAGGACAATGATAAACAACCTAAGGCCTTTCACTAGGAGAGAAGAGTGTATCTGACATGCAGGAGATCCCATGGGTATCTTAGTGTTCCACAGCCTGTTGTTAAAAGTTAATGGGCCAAGCCAGGTGTGGTGGCGCATGCCTGTAATTCTAGCATTCAGGAGGCTAAGGCAGGAGTATTGTTGCAAGTTCGAGACCAACCTGGGCTACAAAGTGAGCTCAAGGCCAGCCTGAGCTGCATAGTGAGACCCTGTCTCAAAAAGACAAAAAAAAAGCTAATAGACCATGAAAGGGGGCAGTTTTGGTGGAAGAAGCTCTGGCAGTCCCTGTGGTGGTGGTTATGGATCTGGTGGTGGAAGTGGTGGATATGACCTGGTACCGGCTAAAAAACAGACCTGAAGATCAATGGAACAGACCGGAAGATGCAACCACAATGAAAAACACACTCAGCCACCTAGTATTTGACAAAGGGGCCAACCAAACTCACTGGAGAAAGGATGACCTGTTTAATAAATGGTGCTGGAAAAACTGGCTTACCTCTTGCTGAAAACTGAAAATAGACCCCAGCCTATCACCATGCACCAAACTCAGGTCAAAACGGATCACAGATCTCAACATTAAAACAGAAACTCTAAATCTATTGGAAGAGAAAGTAGATAAAAATCTTGAAGACATAGGAGTAGGCAGAGAGTTCATGAACAAAAATGAAACTGCAAGGGAAACACTCCAAAGAATCAATAACTGGGACCTCATCCTACTGAAAAGTTTTTGCACATCTAAAGAAATCACCAGCAAAGTAAAAAGAAAACCCACAAATTGAGAAAAAATCCTAGCTGGCTGTCCCTCAGACAAAGGTCTTCTATCTAGAACATACAAAGAATTAAAAAACATGTACCTGACCAAATTCAAAGACCCAATCCAGAAATGGGTATCTGAGATGAATACACACTTCTCAGATAAAGAAATACAAATGGCACATAAATATATGAGAAAATGTTCCACATCCTTAGTCATTCGAGAAATGCAAATAAAAACCACACTGAGATTTCATCTCACCCCAGTAAGAATGGCCAGTATGAAAAAATCATCCAATAACAAATGCTGGCAAGGCTGTGGGGAAATAGGGACTCTATTACACTGCTGGTGGGAATGCAGACTGGTGCAACCACTGTGGAGAGCCGTTTGGAGATTCCTCAGCAAACTAGGTCTAGAGGTTCCATTCAAACCAGCTATTCCCCTTCTGGGTATTTTCCCAGAAGATCTGAAAGCATCATATCACTCTGATATATGTACACCCATGTTTATCGCAGCGCAATTTGTAATAGCTAAATTGTGGAAGCAACCCAAATGTCCATCCACAGAAGACTGGATTAAAAAACTGTGGCATTTTTATATAATGGAATATTATTCAGCTATAAAGAGGGACAGATTTGGGGCCTTTGTAGGCAAATGGTCACAATTGGACACCATACTTATAAGTGAAATAAATCAGAGGTACATGTGCAGGCAACGTATTCTGTCACTGGTGTAAGAACCTGAGGGTGGGAACATAAACTAAGAGACATGAAGGAAATCTGTTCAAAAGTAAAGAACAGATGGGACGTGGGAAAGGAGAAAAGAAAGAGGCAAAAATGTATGTATGAATGCATGTATGTGTATACATATGTGCAGGATGGCTAACATGGTTCTACTATTGTCTTATGTCACTTAATGGAATGGAATAGTTGATGACGGGTTGTTTGATCAATCTTGTATATATATATGTGTTCTCCGGAGCATACATTTTGAAGATATCAATATGCAGTGCAACAACTATTGTTGGTTTTCTGTTGCTTTGTCTATAATTCAATTCTGATTATACAGTTATTGAGCTACTTTGTGTCTCTTTGTTAATGCTTTTTGTTTTTTTTCTTTCTTTCTTTTTCTGTTGTTGATGATGTAGTTCTTTTTGCTTTCACACTTTAAAAAGAAGTTGTACTACTGACTTAGGTCACTTTATTGTAAGGAATAGTTGATGGTTAATTGTTGATCAATTTTGCATGTCTATATCTGTTTTCCTGAGTATACACTTCAAAGTTATCAATATGTAATGCAACAACCATTGTTGATTCCCTGTCACCTTATCTGTAACTCAGATTCGATTGTACTATTCTTATGCTACTTTGTGTCTGTTTGTTAATATCTTTTTGTTTTTTATGCTTTTAAAATAAAAAAATAATAATAAAAAAAGGAAGTGGTGGATATGGTAGCAGAAGGCTTTTTAAAAACAACAGAAGAGGCTACAATTCTTAGGAGAGAGAGAAAGGAGTTGTCAGGAAAGCTACAGGTTACTGGTTACTTTCTGACAGTCATCCCAAATACATTAGAGGAATTGTAAAAATCTGCCACAGAAGGAACAATGATCCACAGTCAGAAAAGTTACTGCAGCTTAAACAGGAAGCCCTTCTGGTTCAGGACTGTCATAGCCACAGTTGGCAAAAAGTGCAGCTATTGATTAATGCAGCGTAGTGTCAATTAGACGTGCATCCCTGAGGCCTGTTATCTGCTGTAGCTTTGTCTCTCCCTTCTTTTCATTGCGTCAGGTGTATGCGTAGTGTACAGGCGTACCCTGTAAATTGTGGGAGTGCTACCAGGAATAAAAAATTAAGGAATTTTTAACTCTAAAAAAAGTGAATGGGAACCACAGGCTGTGATTGTAATAGCTCTCTTAATACGATTTTAATGTAGTTTTTAGAAATATGTTTATAACTAGGCTAATTAGTCAAAGTATGGTTTTAACCTTGAATTGTGAACACCCTTTGAGTATTTTGCTTTTGGTGAGAAAATGAGTGCAATAAAAATTGTACCTATGTAATTGTTAATATAAATCTGACTAGACAAAGACATGTTAACTTGTCACAGATCTGTCACTGGAGACTGGTTTAAGGAAATGTGTCTGGTTATCAAGTTGACCAGGGGTGGGTTGTGGTGGATTACTTGCAACACAGAGTTGAACTGATCAGTATGGCTCTGGGTATGGAGGGCCCACCTGAGGATTGGTGCAAAGAGCATAAAAGCAGAACTGGAGGGGAAGATAGTGTTCTGTTGATTCTCCTGGAGAGAAGCTTGTCATGCTGGCTTTCCTAATAGGAACTTGACTGTTATCACTGAAGGAGCAAAGAGCATAAAAGCAGAACTGGAGGGGAAGATAGTGTACTGTTGATTCTCCTGGAGAGAAGCTTGTCATGCTGGCTTTCCTAATAGGAACTTGACTGTTATCACTGAAGGAGATCAGGTCCTTGCTGTTGCTAAGGATGGCTGCAGTTCTCGTTAGGGGAGCTTTGGTCCTTACCTTGAGAGTTGCTTCCTGGCTCTGATGCGGACCCCTCAGTCTGCTGGCACAGATCCCTCATCCCACTGGCACAGACTTTCTAGCTTCCACCACTGAGCTTTGGGCCTTCCCAGTGCACAGACCTGATGCAGACTTGCATGGGACATTGTGGTGGGCTCTATGCCTCCAGCTGGACTCATGGGGGACACTGCCATGGGATCCAGGCCCTCAGCTGGATTCTTTGGGTCTATAGCATGTGGACAGATTTCCTGCACTCTTTTGCATTTGACTCTGGGTGAATATTATGAAATAATCCTATAAATTATGCATCTTCTATTCAACATTTTCTCTTGTAAACCTTGCCTACAACAAAGGACAAGGCTGTGCCTTCAAAGACACTGGCAAGATAAAGTGTCCTACTTTGTCCCACTGAACAAAACAGTGCCCTGTTTTGAAAGTCATTTTCTGCCACCCAGCCTAATTTGAACATCAAATCCAAGTCAACAAGCAAACCACCTCCAATCGTCTCCAGGTCCAAGAATGTTCTTCTTCATATGCAAAACAGGGGAAGAAGAACAGAAAAGATAAAAATCTAAACTGTTTACCACTGTGTAATATTTATTACATTTCTGCTTTGTTACAAAATGTAGTAAAAAACATGTACTTAAATGGCACTTATGTAATGGAGATCTCTGCTGTGAGCAAAGCCAGTATCCCTCTGGCACATTCAGACTGGAGGCCTGCCTACTTGGGCAGAAGATTAGCAGGTGAACTAGATGGCATAGGTCCTTGTGCATTTGTACCACAACATGCAATCACACTGCACTCACCATGCACCTTCAGAGCAGTTGTTCTGGAAATGTCCCCAGACCCCAACAGCAAGATACTGTGTGTGGCTCTGTGGACTGTAGGCAGAGTCCTCAGAGTGGCTGATGTGCATGTCATGGCCAGGTCAGGTCAAGGAGAGCTGATACCTCAGCCCCTTGTGGCATGAAACCCTGCTCTGAGCAGTGTGGAGTGGCTGAGACGACAATGACACTTACTGCACACTTCCCAGTGTCCAGCACAGTCCTGTGCTTTACCTGAGAAAACTACTGTTCCCCAACAACCTTCTACAGCTGTTATATTTCCCATGTGAAGTGGAAAGGCTGGGGCATGGAGAGATGCCTACCCACCCACTGTCACACAGGCCAGAGCAGCAGAGCATCCAGCTGATTTTACAGCACCACAGTCATCTCTCTCTAGACAAAACAGAGCACCCTAACAGCCAGTCTGCCTTAGACATCTCCAGTGAGAGGTCAGGGTTTAGAAATTCTCAGAGAGTCATGGAGTGAGCACGTGTAGAGTGTAGCCAGGTGGAAAGAGCTCACTCATCCCACGGGGGACACGAGGCTCCACAGAGAAGTCGCCTTCTGAAGGGGTCCAGGATCAGCTCCCAGCTTGCTCATGGGTGCACAGTAACGTCCATCAGGGCCTTGACGGTGTGGGCTTACATAGCGTAAAATCAGTCTCTTCAATAGGACAGGTCTTGTTGGTAGATGAGAAACCTTCAACCAACAAAAGCTAGTGCCCTCCTCTGCCCACACCATACCCGTAAGCTGTCCCATTGCTCATTTCCTACCAGTGACAATGATCACAAGATCTTCTCTTAGAGCGACCCCCACCATGGCCTTCTCAGCAGCAAGCTGCATCACTGAGGTAGGAGGTAGTGGACAGCAGGAGCCTAAGCTCCACTGAGTCAGACCAGCTCAAAGATGGGCTGCCAACTGCCTCCAGTGTGGTGGTCCCTGTGGGTGCCAGGCCTCTCCTTATCAGTCCTAACCAGCAGCCCCAGCCAGGAGACACCCATGAAGCCTGCAGGTAAAGGGTTTTGTGCTGGGCTCTGTGTGGTGAGAGGGATGCCTGGCCCTGCCCGGCACTGCGGTTGGCATCTGTTCTCCCCACTGCCCTGTCAGCCTAAATCTGCCCATACACAGCCTCTGCAGCCTGCTGCCGGCTCCTGCCCTCACCTGGCCTCCCTCCAGCCTCTTCTCCCACCTCCAAAATTTACAAAGAGCTGTTCACTCTGCCGGTGATGTTTCCTCTGGCACTCAGGGTGCCCCCACGCACTGCCTCAGTCACTGCTTTCCCCAGGGCCTCTCTTCCGGGGGTGCACCTGCCAAACTGGTGTCATCTTGCGATGCCAATGTCTAGACACCCATTCTATGCCATTCTGTCCAGAGGCTGCCCACCGCCTCTGGACAACCACAGTCCCTCTCCTGGCTTCAATTATTACTCAATTTTTAAAACTCCAGTCACTCCACACCCAGCAGGAAGTAAGACGAAGCTGAGTTTTGGTATAAGATAAAGACAAACACTTCACCTTTCAGAAGCTCCTACAGCCTCTGTGGAGGAACTGCCCACCCTACGGCAGCCCCATCTGAGCACAGCTGGCCAGGGAGGGGGTGAGTATGTGTGCAATGGAAGGCAGCATCAGGGCACGGGATGGCTTCAGGGCCCATGGGTGCAGGGGTGACCCAGAGGACGGTGCCTCAGGACGTGGACTCATAGCTCCCAGTGGCACTGGCTGAGACTCAGAGGGGCAGATATCAGTGGCACCACCCCTCAAGCTGTGGCCTGTGTGTCATGGTACAAGCAAGCAGGGGTTTTGGGCCTCAGCTGCTCCCAAAGGAAGGGCCTAAGGACAACAGGTCAGTTGTGAGGAGGAAGCGGCTCTTCCTGAGGAGGCACAGACAGGTAGACTCCTCTGCAGGGAGGAGGAGGCAGGAGCACAGTGTCCCCATCAGAGGACTCTCTGTGAAGAATTTAACTTTTGAAAATTTTTTCTTGAGGTACTGAGGACTGAACCTAGGAACACTTTTACCACTGAGCTACATCTCCAGTCCTCCCTTTTGGCTTTGTTTTGGCTGTTTTGAGCCAATGCCTCACTCTATTGCCCAGGCTGGCCACCAACTTGCAATCCCCCTGCCTCAGTCTGTCAAGTAGCTGCTGGGATGACAACACACACCACCATGCCCATCAAGAATTTAATTTCTGCTCTACTCTAGAATGTGTGCATTACCATATCTGATGGTAAACGTGCTTCTGATGTCCTTCTCTTGCCAGTATCTATAGGAGCAGAACAGCTGGCTACTTGTGCCCATGTCACCCCTCTCTTGGGTATACTATGGGATGGAGGGGCAGGTGTCAGATCGCAAACCTTGCAGCACCAAGGGTGTAAAGGCAGCTGGAATTCGATGCCAATGCCAGCCGAGTCAGAGCTTGGTCACAGACAGCCCTTCCCTTTCCTTCTGGTGCTGCCACCACGAGTCATCGGTGCCCTGAGCGGGGCCCTGTCAGCCCCGCCCAAAGGCTGGATGGTGCCCCCTCCCAGGCTGTCTGGGAGCACGGGGCACAGGTGTGACACTGCCAGCAGGGCAGACGAGCCTCCTCTCCCGCAGCAGCTCTACAAGACAGCGCAGGCCAAGACCAAGGACCGTGTGACTCCAGAGGGCAAGGAAAACACTCAGATTTTTTGGCATTTCATCACAGGGGAGAGAGCTTAGATGCTAAGCCCAGCACAGTTGCCCATCCTACTTCAGAGCTGCCTGGGATGCAAACATCAGCTAAACCTGGGCCTGCTGGGGACTTGGTGTTCCAAGCAGTCACCACTCTGTGACCCTGCTCCTCCAGGGGCCATGGACTAAGCAGGAGATGGACTGAACCAAGAGCTGTCTTCCTCGTGCTGCCTGGAAGTACTCTGTGAATACCCAAGTTAACTGAGAGGAGAAGTCCAGAGTACCATGCTAACTATTGGTCCTTAAAATCTAAACATGGGACCCTACGCCACCACCTAGCATTAGACTTGTTTATTTTTGCACCCCCCCCCCCTTGTGGGTTTGTACTTAAACATAGTGTCCTGAGATAAGCAGAGGCTGGTGCCACCGCTGACGGCCCAAGAAGGTCTGGAGTGACAGCACGAGGAGGACAGAGAAGCAAGTGCCAGCCCGAGGCTGTGCCAGGTGGGCCAACCCACACACAGGTCACGTGACCTCAGGTCCACCAGACACCCTCCAGAGAAGGGCAGAGCTGCCTCTTTCATGCACCACTGGAGAGGGGGAAGCTAAGCTGTCACCCAGGTTACTGCTGCCCCTGCTCAAAGGACAGCATTAAAGCTCTTGGTGGCTCCCTCAGAATGGGCCAATTCATTCAAGACCCTGTCCTGTCTGAGCACTGCTGCTCCTGGTCAGCCACACTGCTCTCCAGGGGACACAAATTCTCCAAACTACCGGCCACGGCTCTCCCCTTATGACCAGCACCAGCACAGCTGCTGGCCGAGGACCCAGAGGGAGGCAGACAATGCCGACCAAGCTCCCAGGAGTCGCGGCCGGGAAGCCGGGCTGGCAAGGAGCTGAGGACGCGGGCCTGAGCAGGCGGGGTGGGAGACGGTGGCCTGGGGACCAGGGCCTGGGGCAGCTCAGTCCCGCCCTCCAGGAATTCTCCAGGCTGAACCAGGGTTCTTGTGACTCCGACCTGAGCCCCAGGCTGCCTAGGTCCTTTCCCTGGGGCGAAGGAGCCGTGGGGGCCACAGTGAACCAGCACAGGCTCAGAGGTGAGACCTCGGCAGGGCCCAGCAGCCAGTGGGAGGCAAAGGGGAGACGGCGCAGGAGCTCAGCAGCCCAGCACCAACGCGGGCTGGGGGCCTGGGTCAGGCCCTTTTTCTCTCAGAGCTGGCTTGAGAGCCTCTTCACTGCGCCTCCCAGCTGCCCCTCAGTGGGGAAAGCGGAGGCTCAGGGCACACGTGCCACTTCGGAGATGCTTCGAGTCACCTCCTCTGCCTGCACGGGAGGTGCCGTCCCACAGAAGAGAAGCTCCGGGACAGGGAGGGCTCAGGGCTTCCAGCCCGGGCGGTCTGGCCCTGGCTCAAGGGTGACCTCAACACACGCTCCTCCGAGTCGACACATCAGCAGCTCCGGAGCTCATGCTCACTGGGTGCTGCTCCTGCTGGGACAAGCCCCACACCGTACACACTGTGGTTGGGGCTCCCGGTCATAAAGGGGTCCTGGCTCCACACAGGAGACCCCCACATCAATAGGGTTCTACCTGATGGCTTCTGTGGGTGGCTGAGCCCTTCCAGCCCAGCCCTTCCTCAAGCAGAGGACAGTGTTGCAGGGAAAGGAGCAGAAGCGCCATCTAGGAGATGAGATATGGCCAGTGGAGACACCAACTCCAAACCCACGTGATGCCAAGGCCTGTCCCTCAGCCATTCTCCCCAGGACCCCAACAACCTGGCCTGCTTGCTGTAAAAAATCTGAAAAGCTACAAATTTTTACAATTCAGAGAACCAAAGAAATATGGTCATGTCTCATGACTCTCTACCATCTTTCCCTTTAAGTGAGGAACTCAAAACAAAACAACTTCTTTTTGTGTAAAAAAATGTTTCCCCTGGATTCCATGAGGCTCCTCTACTGGGTAAGTCTCCAACTGGGCCTGACTCTCCCAGACCCCAGCCTGCTTGGCAGCAGAAGCACTACTGTCTTTCAGGGAACTCAGCTCAGCACCCAGGCTGTCATCGGCAAGCATAGGAAAGGAGGTAAGACAAGGAATTTTGCAGGTCCTAGGGACTCCTGGAGACACCTGAAAGTTTACATCAGACACTTCAAGGGCTTTGCCCACTGGGATACAAGGCACCAGAAAGCTTTAGCCACAGATGTTTATTAAACCTTCCCTCCTGCCTTCTTTCTATCTCTACAAAAGGGACACACTTCTCTTTGTTGGGGGAAGACGGTCTTACAGTCTTATCAAATGCTCTGCTGAACACAGGCACAATAAATTCCATGCCACATTGCCTTTATACAAGCCTGGCGGTTGCTGCTGGTTCCTCCTGCCCCCACACCTTATGTTACAATTTCACAGCTCCCAGGCCACAAACAAGGAGCTGGGGGCCCAGGAGCAATGCATAGCCTCCTCGGGTATCAGGGTCACAAGGCCAAAGCCTGCGCCTCAGGCCTGGCCCCCTGGGCACCACGAAGGGGGTTCGCTGCCTCACATGCAGATGTGCAGGCAGAAGCAAAACACCAGACCATGGTGTCCAGCTGTCAGGCACTCAGCAGTCCAAGAGTGGCCCTGACCTTGGGGGAGCTCGCCAAGCTGCCACTATCAGCAGAGGAAGCCGAACCAGCAACTGCAGGTGGAGAGCAACAGCACCTCAGCTGCACCTGACTCCTCCCTCTTGGGAGCGTTCCTAGTTCTGACTTCTAAAAGCTCCCGTGCACCACTCTGTGAGCGGCATACTCCTCAAGGGACAGGGATGGGAGGAATCCCGCAGACGTGGCCGGGTGTTGTCTCCCACCACCCAACAGAAACACACACATAATGCGCCAAATGCTTTCTCAAATTCCCAGCAGCAGGAGTAGAAGCACACATTGTTTTGCCGAAGTTACCACAGAAGCCTGAGTGCTGGACACGGCACCGCCTTTGGCTCCTAGGTGCAAATGCACATTCTCCTCACACTGCTGGCTGGTGTTGTGTCACTGACCGGTTAAAACTGATCCCCAGTGACGGGGTGTCCTCACCTGTGAAAGCATCTGTGGCCTGGAAACCAGCTTCCTGCATACTGTCCTCCCAGCAAGCTGTGTCCCGACTCAAGCTGTTCTGCAGAAGGAGACTGCTGGGTAGGGTCTCAGGTCACCTCCATCATGGCCCTGTGGTCCAGCTTCCAGGAGCATCTGGTTCCCACTGGCTCTGCTCCCACACCCCACCAGCAGGAGGCACCTGGAGGACACACGGTCACCTCAGCCATCCAGCCAGAGTGTGGAAGCCATGGTGAGTCCGAGCATGGGGTTGCTGTCCACTGAGACCCGTGCTCCCACCTCAAGGCAAAGGCCGCCTCAGGCTCTTGGCAGCCAGCATCTCCCTGTCTTCGCTCACCAGAGGAGCCCAGCCTGGTCTGCTCTGCCGTCCTTTGCTTCACCTCTGTCCTCGCTAAAATGGAAAAGAAAGCAGTCACTTTCCAGAAGACCTAAGCACTTTTTCCTGAGGACCAAATCTTAATGGTTCACCCACAGAAGCCAAAAAGAAACAGCCACCCAGAGCCGAGCCCAGGACCTGGTGCAGGCACGGGGTGAGGGTGAGTGGGGGCCTCCTGCTGCACCCAGGGCAGCAGAGTGTCTACCCTCCAACCTCCATACAAGCAGCCTTGAAGGTCCCCATCTCCACACACTACCCCAACAGGTCCCGAGTTCTTAGATGTGGGTCTTTGGTTCACATGAACTGCAGTCTCCATTCCAGAAAGGACAGATCCAGATTTAGGCTGAATGATTTCTAAAAATGAGTCTTACACCAAGATTAAGTGATGTTGGGCTGGGGATATAGCTCAGTGGAATAAGCGCCTGCCTAGCAAGCGCAGGGTCCTGAGTTCGATCCCCAGTACTGCCACCAAAAAAAAAAAAAAAGTGATGTTTACCCCGAGAATACAAGGATGATTCAACATATGCAAATCAGTAAATGTAACATATCACATCAACAGAATAAAGGGTAAAGTCATATAACCATCTCAATAGAAACAGAAGAAGCATTTGATAAAATTCAACATGCATGAAAAAACTCTCAGTGTAACAGACTATATAAAATCACAGCCAACATCTTACTGAATGCAAAAATGATGAAAACTTTTCCTCTGAGATCAAGAACCAGACAAAGATGTGCATTTCCACCACTCACATTCAGCTCCACATTGGAAGTTAAGGCCACACAAACAAGGTAAAAGAAAGAAAGGGAATTCAAACTGGAAATAAGGAAATCAAATTTTCCCTAATTACCAACAGCATAAGTTTATTATAGAAAAGTGTAAAGACTCTATAAAAACTGTTAAATGTAATAACACAAATTTAGGTGTATAATATGATATCAATCTTTAAAAAGTCAGTACCAGAGCTAGGGATATAGCTCAGTGGCACAAGTGCCTCCTGGCAAGTGTAAGGTCTTGAGTTTAATTGCCAGTACCAAAAAAAAAAAAAACAATATTCCTATTCACAGTGGCTACCAAAAAGCAGCAATATAAGCAAGTGAACTCTGTGATGGAAATTACAAAATATTGCTGAAGGGTACTGAAGAGGACACTAAAAAATGGAAAGATAGCTTATGTTCATGGATTAGAAAAATTAATATTGTTAAAATGTCTATATTACCCAAAGTGACTTATAGATTCAGCACAATCCCATCAAAATACCAGTGGCATTCTTCACAAAAATAGGAAAATTAATGCTAAAATTCACACAGAAGCACAAAAGACCCCCAAATCCAAGCCCAAGACACTATGAACAAAAAAAAAAAAACAGTTTGAAATCCATACTGCAAAGGTATAGTAGGTAAAACAGCCCGGCAATGTCACATAAATAGACACACAGCCAACAGGAAAGAACAGAGATGTAAGAAATAAATCATGCATCTATCACCAACTATCTCTGACAAGGGCATCAAGAACACACAAAAGAAAAGGGTAATCTCTCCAGTAACTGATGCTGGGTGGGCTGGATGGATATTCACATGCCCAGACCTCTCTCTCTTGCCATCTAGAAAACCAATTCAAAATGAATCAAAAACTTAAATCTAAGACCCAAAACAAGAAAGTCTTAGAAGAAAACACAGAGCACACATTTCAGGGTGATCTAGGCAAAGATATTGGAATACGTCCATAAGGGTACAGCCAACAAAAGCCAAAACTGACCAATAGGATTACGTCAAACTAAAAAAGAAACTATCAAAAGAATAAAAAGATAACTTACAGAATGAAAGAAAATACCTGAAAGATACTCATCTGACAAGAGACCAAAATCCAGGCTATATAAGGAAGTAAAGCAAGTTAGAAGCAAAAAAAAAATGCAAATAATCTAACTTCCAATGAATGTAATTATCATGCGTATCTAAACTGTACCAAGAAAATTAATTAAAAGAATAATCTAACTTTCAAATGAGCAAATCACCTGAATAGACATTTCTCAAAAGATGATTTATGACAAACAAACACACTGTGAGAGAAATTAAGGAAACCACACTTTTCATTATAGCATTCCAAAAAAGTGAAATACTTGGAAATCAATCTAACAAGGGAAGTAAAAGGTTTATAGAGTGAAAATTAAAGTACTCTGAAAAAAGAGATCAAAGATGATTTCAGAAAATGGAAATATATTCCTTGCTCATGGATAGGAAGAACCAACACTGTGAAAATGGCCATACTCCCAAAATTGTTGTACAGATCCAGTGCAATCCCAATTAAAATACCATTAGTCTACCTCACAGATCTAGGGAAAACATTCCTACCTGGTTCATCTGGAACCAGAAGACACCTAGAATAGCAAAAGCAATCTTGAGAAACAAAGGAAATGCAGCCTTTGACTTGAAATTATACTACAAAGCTACTGTGATAAAATCAGCATGGTACTGGCAAAAAAAAAAAAACAGACCAAGGCTTAATGGAATGGATTAGAAGACGCAGACACAACTACAAACACACTCAGCCACCTTATGTTTGACAAAGATGCTCACTGTAAGAAAGAGAGCCTCTTTAATAAATGGTGCTGGAAAAACTGGCTTTCCACATGCCAAAGACTAAAACTAGACCCATGTCTATCACCATGCACTAAAGTCAAAATGGGTCAAAGATCTAAATATTAAAACAGAAACACTAAATGTACTGGAAGAGAAAGGTAGAAACCTTAAAGACATAGAGGTAGGCAGAGAGTTTGTGGGAAAAAAACCCAAACTGCACAGGAAATACTTCAAAGAATCAACAACTGAGATCTCATCTTATTGAAAAGTTTTGGTACATCAAAAGAAATCACCAACAGGGTAAAAAGACAACTCACAAACTGGGGAAAAATTTTAGCCAACTGTCCCTCAGACAAAGGACTTCCACCTAGAACATATAAACAATTTTTAAAAATTAGGCCCCTAAAATTCAAAGACCCAATCCAAAAATGGGCAGCTGAGATGAATACATATTTCTCAGATGAAAAAATACAAATGGTAAATATATAAAAAAAATGTTCAACATCATTGGTCATTCAAGAAATGCAAATTAAAACAACACTGAGATTCCATCTCACCTAGAAAGAATGGCTATCATCAAGAAATCAGCCAATAACAAAATACTAGAGGGGCTATGGGGAAAAAGGAACCCTTCTCCATTGTTGATGGGATTGTAGACTGGTGAAACCACTGTGGAAGGCAATGTGGAGATTCCTAATAAAACTAGGATCAGAGGTCCCACTTAACCCATCTATTCCCCTTCTGGGTATTTTTCCAGAAGAACTGAAAATATCATACCACAGTGATATATGTGCACCCATATTTACAGCAGCGCAATTTATCATAGCTAAATCTTGGAAACAACCCAAATGCCCATCAACAGAGGAATGGATAAAAATGATGTGGGATTTTTATACAATGGAGTATTACTCAGATATAAAAAAGATAAACTTGAGGCTTTTGTAGGTAAATGGATGCAACTTATTCATAAGTGAAATAAATCAGACCTGCATGTGTAAACATCATATTGTCTCTCTAGTGTAAGAATCTGAATGAGTAAATAAAACCTAAAAGGTTCAATAGACATTGTGAAAGGGAAAGAAACTTCACTGGGATGAGAGAAAGGACAAAAGAAAGAAAAAAAGGAAGAAAAAAAATATGTATATATATATATATATATATATATATATATATACAAGGAAAGCTGGGATAATTGTACTGCTGATTTCTACTGGTTTATTGAAAGGAACAGTTAATGCTTACATTTTTTCTTGATCAATCTTGCATGCTTGAATCTGGTAATCTGAACAACTAATTTGAAGACAACAATATACAATATAAGAACCATTATTGAACTCCTACTATCTTGTTTAGTGAAGCTCTGTATTGTTTCTAATGTTTTTTATTCTCTTTAATGGTTTGACCAATCTTGCATTCTTACATCTGGTAATCTGAGCAACTTCATTGAAGATAACAATATATAGCAACCGACTGGACTTCTGGGAAGATGGCAACCAGTTAGGCAGCAGAGGGGGAACCTCCCAGAGGATTGCCACCCAGACAATGGAATATAGCAATATTAGAAGGACAGAAAGGAGAGAGGTGTATACCTGAACCCAGGAAGGATCTGAAACGGGAACTGAAGCCCTCGGAAAGACCAAGCAAGACCTCTTCTGGAGGAAAGGATCGGAGGGCCGCCATGGCACAGTCGGAGCGGGAGGAGGCAGAGAAGGAAGCCACCGCTCCAAACACACCCTCAGCCCAGTCACTCGTTCTGGCACTCGCAGCTTCAGCTTCAGCTTCGGAGACCCACACTCATGGAAGCCTCCCGACTCGGCCGGGGGAGAGCGGAGTTCCAAGAGCTGGTCCAGGTCTGGAGTGGAGAGGGCACAGCTAGGAAAAGAGGCAGTGGCGGTTGGGAGCTGTTGTCGAACCCAGTGTGAGGATGAGAAGTTACAACAGCCACTGAAACAGAATCCCCACCCTGAAGCAACCTTCCTAATCAGCGCCCGGAGGCAAGGTAGAGTCAAAGCAACCAGTACACAGCCCACCACTCCCAGCTCTATGCCTGCCCCGAGGCCATGGCCTCCTGCCTCTCCGCTGTGTGAGCAACTACCAGCAGAGAGCAGCAGAGAGCATTGGCAGTGACCCCAGAGCCACAGCAACTCCCAGAGATCCAGCCAAAGAAAAAAAGGGGAACTGGAGCACAACAGCAAGAGAGAGCTGCAGATGGAGGTGGATCACGTGGCCCCACACCCTTCTTACTCCACCATCAAGCAGGAAGCACGAGCTGAGTTACTGGGCTTCAGCTCCCACCCTGAACGCCCTCTGTGAGCACCTTGAGTCCGGGCGGCCTGCCCAAGCACCACCTGTTCCTGACAGCAATGGGACGAGTCCACGGGCTTCAGGACTCACCCCAAACTACTAATACGAACACGAAGAGGGTCTCCATACTGCTTGCATATATGAACCTTGTATGAACCCATAGCAACAAATTACATAAAAAGGAGCAGTCTGGGAGTCCAAGAAACAATAACATACCGTACTACACAGCAGACCTGAGAAAATCCTCCAACTCTCTTCTAGAACTATAACTAAACTCAGTACATACCCTGGACTACCACAGTAAGCACGGGTGGGGGAGATCTCATGCCCTTGTGCCCAGCATCGTAAGTTCACCCAATGCCCAGCTGCAAGGGGTGGGGAGCGGCAATACTGGAGATCGGGAGGTGGGAGGAGGTGAAGACCTGGAATTAGGGTGCAGACCCGGTTCTCTTACTAGATGGGGACAGTCTCCAAAGAGTCATAGGCGGCCTGCAGGGAGACGCTAGTGGCCTATAAGGGAACCTGGGGGCCTTGACAGGGAGCTCAGTAGCCTGACGGGGGAGGGGGCTCCCTCCAGGCTACATGAGAACCCTGAAGACCTGGACAGGGCCTCTGGCAGCCCAGCGATGAGGCAGAGCCAGGTGGTCTGCTGGGGGCGACCCCATGGACTCGACCCGGCCCCTGGTAGCATGGCGACAGGGCAGAGCCGGGCAGTCCGCTAGGAGTGACCCTGTGGACTTGACTGGGCCCCTGGCAGTGCAGCGACTAGGCAGAGCTGGGCAGTCCACTATGGACTCAACCTGGCCCGGAGCTGGGTGGTCCGCTGGGGGAGACCCCATGGACTCAACCCGGCCACCAGCAGCATGGTGACAGGGCCAAGCCAAGTGGTCCACTGGTGGCAACCTTGTGGACTCGACCCGGCCTCCGGCAGCGCGGAGATGAGACAGAGGCTGGAGATCCACTCAGGGCGACACCATGGACTCGACCAGGCCCCAGCAGAGCCTAGCCTGGGCAGATCCCAGAGGTCTGTTTGGGAGACCCTGAGGACTCGACTGGACCTCCAGATGCCATGTATCGGGGCAAAGCCTAGTGGTTCGCTGGGTAACCTCGCTGACTTGACTGGACCCCCAATGGCCTTGAGGGCTTGTCAGTGGGGGCCTGACCATAGCGAACCCGGTTCCCTGCCTATCTACTATCTTTGAGCATAGGTGCTTTTCCACCTCCTGCCATAGCAATTTGTATACACCCATATATGTTATAGCATAATTTGAAGCAGCTATGTCTCTTCCCAAAGTGAGAGTCCGAGGGTGTAAATAAACCCAAAAGTACAGTTATTATCACAGGGAAGATGATTGATTGGGTGGTAGAACAACAGAGATGAGGGAGGAGAAAATTGATTAATCAAACGAGCCATCATCTGTATAACTGAGTAACAAAGGTGAAGATAACATTATGTAATACAGCATCCAGAGCTAATTCCCTACTATGTTCTCTATAATTTTGTATTTCCTTTATTGTTTTTGTGTTAACAGATGCAAAGATAACTTTATGTAATACAGCATCCAGTGCTAATTCCCTACTATCTTCTCTATAATTTGGTATTTCCTTTAATGTTTGTGTGTTCACTAATGTGAAGATAACATTATGTAATACAGCATCCAGTGCTAATTTTGTACTATATTCTACATAATTTTGTATTTCCTGTGTTGTTTATGTGTTATTCTGGTTTATATGTCTTCATTCTTTTGTCTTTAAAATAAAAAAACAATATGTAGCAACCATTGTTGTTTTGAAATCCTGTATCATTTTCATTGTTTTTGTGTTGTTTTTTGTCTTTGTTGTTGTTATTTTGTTATTGTTTTCCTCTCTTTAAAATAAAAAAAGATTTATGAATAGTCAACAAGTATATGACAAAACGCTTGACATTACTAGTCAGGGAAATGCAAATCCCCTTACACTTAGTATGGCTATCAGCAAACTCACACACACAAAAAAATAGCAAATGCTGGAGAAGATCAAAAATAAGGGACTGCTGCCCACTTTGGGAGGAATGTGACCTAGCACAGCCACAATAGGCTGGAGTACAGCAGTCCCTCAGAAACTAGAAATAGATGCACCATATGATGCAGCAAGCCCACTCCTCAGTACGCTTCCAAGGAGACGCAACCACGCGCTGCAGAGCCGTCTGCACTCCAGTGTGCCCTGAAGCAGGCACTGACAACAGCCAAGCTACAGAATCCACTGTCCACCAAGGGAGGAGGATGCAGCGCATACACACAGTGGAGTACTATTCAGCCATGAAAGGAAAAGTGCTGCTGTCAGTTGAAAGAACATGGCTGAGTCTGGAAGATACCATGCTAAGTGCAATATGCAGGGACAGAAAGACAAATCCCATGTACTCTTACTGACAAGTAGAAACTAAAAACTCGACCTCAGGGAAGTGGAGAGCACTAGAGCGCGACCAGTGGAGCAAGGGCAGGGGATAGTTAGTGCGAACCACGGTGTTCTCAGTGCACAGGTACCTCCTGTGTTCTGCAGCATGGGGGGCAGGCATGGGAGACAAGAGTTCATGGGATTTTTCAAACTAGCCAGTAAAGGGGACTTTGAATGCTCCCAAAACAAAGAAATGATAAATGTTTGAGGCGTACCATTTACCCCAACACTTGTACATGCGTACAAAAACACAACACTGCACCTCAAAATATGTACAATTGTGTGGCTATTAAAGGCCCAGGGAAAACAGTAAAAGTATGGAAAGCTACAGAAATAACGTGCAATTGGAAGACATAAAAAGTGACTCCTAAAGAGAAACAAAGGCCCATATTAACCTTTTAATGAGTGAGAAAGACAATTCAATGCGTAAACTGATCTGCAAAATCCCTACAATACAAACATTTACAAAATACCTTTCAGAGGAAACTGCTCAAAAATAAAGAGCAACTGGGATGGGGGGAGGAGAAAAGGAAGAAAGGGATAAGTATGTATGTATGTGTGTGTATGCGGGATGGCTAACATGGTTCTGCTATTGTCACATGTCACTTTACTGTAAGGAACAGTCAATGATTAGTTGTTTGATCAATCTTGTATCTCTATGTGTGTTTTCCTGAGCATACACTTTGAAGTTATCAATATATAATACAACGACCATTGTTAATTCTCTGTCACCTTAGCTGTAATTCAGTTTTGATTGTACTGTTCTTGTGCTACTTTGTGTCTGTTTGCTAATGTTCTTGTTCTTTTACTTTTAAAATAAAAAAAATGCCTTTCAGATGCTTTACTGTTGTTCTATGACACATGGAGCAATGCTCCAAGAGTGTCCGACCCCAAAGGGTCAGAGCTTTAAACCAGAATCACAACCCACTGCTGAGGAAAATAAGTCTTTCCACTATTGCTTAAGCCTGATCATATACAATTAATTTCTTTAAAATGCAGCTTTTTTCACCACAAAAAAAAAGAACATAAGAAAACAGAGCATATAACAGAAAGGAGCTCTTTCCTCAAAACCTCATGTTGCTATAAATAGAAGATAATGAAGTAAAGCATTACTGATACAGACTACATGTGAGAATATACAAATATGAAGTATTTTTATCATGGTAAGAAATTCAATTGCATATCCTGTCTCTATCTCTGCTAACAATCTCAATTAATAAAAGATGGCCCAGAAGCAGTTCTTAATTTTAAACAAGAGGTAAAATTTTATTTTAATTAAAAAGTCAGTTGCTTATGTAAGTCGTGGCTTAAGGGTACTTGAAGATGTGAGAAATCTGTTTTTTCTGAATTTAAACATCGCACCTAGAAACAACCAGTACACAGAGCCACACCCCCAGGTCCCACATCAGCCTCTCAAGTAAACTAACGCTATGCACCACAGGTGCCAACTTTAAGAAATGGAAACTATCCTGCCAGAGAAGCAGAGGGCCACCTGTCCCGAAATGTTCAGCTGTCTTTGCCCTTTCCTATGATTCCTCTGGTGCACAGAAATACTAGATTTTGTTTCTTTCTCCGAACTCTGAACTCAAGACGGAGTACTGAGCTGTGGTGAGGTAGTTACTGTGGTTGTTTTGTTGTGGAGTATTTGTTTGTTTTATTGCACAATTAAAGCTACCTTATTTCTTTAAAAACATCAAGTTGTGCTAAGGAAGCAACTATGAGGGGAAGAGAAAACGCACCAGGGTGTGGGGCCCTAGGCCTGGACCTTCATGCTTCACAACGAGGCTGTCATCTCCCACCAGGCCCTGCTCTACAAGCCGGGGTGGGCACCCCGGGCAGACCCAAGAAAGCACCCAGGCAGCGCAGGGCACAGAGCACTGCCCTGCACCCGACAGCCTGCACTCAGCACAGCCCTGCGAGACACAGAGGAAGTGGGGAAGAGGACAAGTGGCACCCAGCCTGCCAGGCCTTCCTCCTGCTCCCAAGCAGCTGTCCAGCCGCACCTCCAGGTATGGCTTTGCGGGACCCCTACAGGGTCTGCACCGCACAGCACCTTCTCCCCTTGAGCTCGAGGACCACAAGGACGAGGACAGGGCCTGGGACACAGGCTGCTGCGTGAAGGAGGGCAGAGGCGAGGGCATGTGTGCAGACACAGACAGCCACAGAAGACCCACGCTCACACAGGGTGACTCCCAGAGAGCAGCAGTCTCTCAGCTCCTGGGCTGAGCCTCTTGACTGGCAGGGGCTTTTGTCACCTGCTCTTGGAGCTAGCAAGCGATGACGCAACTGCATGACGCGTCCCCACACGCAGGGGTAGCGAGGCCTCACAGACCACCAAGGGGAAGCCCCAGCCTACAGGGCTCCAGAAGGAGCCCGGCCTGGAGCAGGCTCCACCCACAATGCTCCCAGCGGCTGAGACTCGGATGGTTCCCAAACCTAAATGTGTTCACAGGTCACACCCAGAGCAGGAAAGCAAGGGGAAGGAGGTGACTGACCACACAGAGGCCACAGTCGACCACAGCCCACCTTCCAGAGTGCCTTGCTCCGCACAAGCCCACAGCCACCATGCTGTCTTTCTCATGCACGCACATATGCACGTGCCCCCTCCACAGCATGCCCAAGATCACCTGCTGTAGTGCAGACATGTACACAAGCACACACACACACTCTTTCGAAGATGCTCTATTTAAGCCAGGATAATGGGCAGCACTAACTAGGGAATAAATTAACATTATAGCCTCACACTGTCATTCAGTCCATCCGAACACAGCAACAGCTAAGGCACAAAACCCTCAGGGGAAGGGACATTTTTACAGACACAAACACAAAAGTCAACCAAGTAGCTGAAGAACATGTTGCCTTACTAGTTGTTCATGGAAAATCATATAAAGTACAGCCCTCCTAGGAATCATCCAAGAATGAAAATTATGCTCAGATCACAGCGCTTGGGAAGGACTGTGACAACAGATGTGCATGCTGTGGAAGGCAGGAGGCACCTGGGACCCTGAGTCCAGGCCCTGGGGACAGAAACAACTCTCTCCACATCAGGTAGCACACAGAGCAGTCGCCGTGCATGAGGAACAGACGGTGTCCTTTTCCCTCCCTGACCACGGCTGGCTGTTTCCCTGAAAGGAGCAGGTCACCAGGTGACCCCAGACTGAGGTCTGGAGCTCAGGCCCCAGCCCATCCGAGGACCTTCTCCCCCGAGAAAAGTTCAGGAAGAGCAGGGCCGACAACTGGGGAGGTGGCTCTGACCTTGGCAAACCTGAAAGTTTGCCCATGTGAGAGGTATGTGCACACCCACCTCCATCTTGGCCTCCCAAGGACTCAAGGTCAGAGTGGCAGGAGAAGAGGTGGGAAAAGGAATTCCAGGGTCTTCTCCAGCTAGGGTCAGGCTCGCCTGCTTCTGCACACGAGCGCCTCTGTCCTGATGGACAGCTGAGGCCTGGGCTAGGGACAGTCTGTCTCGCCATCTCCTGAGACTGAAAGGAGCTCACACAGAAGATGTGGTTCCTTCCTTGAGGCAGCTGTGAGCAGAGTCCCAGGTGGGCGGGTGAGCAGGTGGGCATCCCGCCCAGCTCCTAGTCTCCCTTCGAGGGCCAGTAGTGTCATCACACAGCCGCTCGGCTCCCCTGTTCCCTCGGTGCACACTCAGGAGGCCCCTTCCCATCTGCACATTCCCCACGTGGCCAAAGGAGACAATGTGCGCGCAGGGGATGGGCTGCCTCACCCCCAGGGAGGCCCGCCAGAGTGTCATCGCTGGGCATCACTGTGACCTGGGGCTGTGCAGTATCAAGCAGCTTCTGTTGTGCACATAGGGCCACTCACCTGGGAGGCCAGTGGCCTCTGGTCACTTCGTCAGCATAAGGCAGAGCCTTACTTTAGGTCAGCAGTCAGGTGAGCAAGTCCAAAGTCCACATCACACACGTGGCAAACAGGGACACCCTTCAAAACGTGGGTGGATGCAGGCTGCAGGAAGAAAGGGCTCAACACGGGAGGCACGAGAGGGGGGCAGTGCACAAGTGCACACCTGGGTCACCCCACACACAGAGCCCCATATCGAGAGGCCATCCTCACAACACCACGGGGTCAGGTAACTGCTGAAGGCTGTGAGATGCAGTTACTCCACTCACACCCAGCCCGGCCTGCACAGCCGGGGCAGGACCGGGCTCACACCGCTCTCCCTGCTCACTTTCTGCAGGTGAGACTGACTTACATGGGCACGACTGGCACCCAAGAAGAGGACCACAGCCTGCAGGGGCCAGTGTGTGGCAGGAGGGGCATGCCGTGTCCCCTCCTGGGTGAGGAGAATGAGGACCAGTGAGCTGACTACAGTGTCTGTCCCCGCCAAGCCTACCCTTGTGTCAGTCACCTGTGCCTGGCCCATACTGCCTTGCTGGCTGGCCTTGGATGGCACCAATGCCAGTTTCTCATGAGGATTTCAGCAGCAGTTTGCAGTCACACTACACTGCCAGGCATTAGTTTAGGCACTGGGAGATGCTGACCAGCAAACACCAGGTTTCCACCCCTGTAGTATCTCTGCTTGGGCCTCATCTGCAGAGTGGCTTCTGAATGTTCCCTGACCATCCCACTGCTGTGATGAGCAAGAACACAGCCAGCACCTGGTCAATGTTGGCCGCACCGCCCTAACCCTGCCCACACCTCAGCAGGCTGCACGCAGCACCAAGGTTGTACAGAGGCTATAACATTTTCTACCGAAAATGTCCCCCAAAGCCTCAGTGCTCACAGTGGGGCTTCTAGGAGAAGACTGTATCACGGCACCAGATCACACAAGTGTGACGCCGCATCACAGGCATGAGACATCAGATCAGGTAGTGTGATGTCGAGTCACAGGAGTGTGATGCCAGATCATGACTGTGTGACACTAGATCATAGGTGGATCGTGGCGCTTGAGAAGTGGTCCTGGATCCAGTGTGGTCCTGGATCACTGGGTTGCTGGATCACGCAAATGTGATGCCGGGTCAGGGAGGGTGATGGGGGCTCACAGGGGTGTGATGCGGGGTCACAGGGGTGTGACGCGGGGTCATAGGAGGGTAACGCTGGGTCAGG
>PVLD010020630.1:0-33459 GCA_004027595.1 Dinomys branickii | reverse complement strand
AAGAAATTGAAGAGGATTTCAGAAAATGAAAAAGCGTTCCCCGCTCATGGATCGGAAAAATCAACATTGTGAAAATTGTCATACTACCAAAATTGTTGTACGGATTCAATGCAATTCCCAATAAACTACAATTAGCATACATCACAGATCTACAGAAAACATTCCTTAAATTCATCTGGAACCAGAAGAGACCCAGAATAGCAAAACAATCCTGGGCAACAAAGACAAGTCGGGTGGAATCACAATCCCTGACCTGAAATTATACTACAAACCTACTATAATAAAATCAACCTGGTACTGGCTAAGAAACAGACCTGAGGATCAGTGGAACAGACTGGAAGATACAGCTACAACCACAAACACACTCAGCCACCTAGTATTTGACAAGGGGGCCAAACAAGCTCACTGGAAGAAAGATAGCCCCTTTAATACATGGTGCTGGAAGAATTGGCTTGGCTCTTGCGAAGGCTGAAAATAGACCCAAGTCCATCACCATGCACCAGTCTCAACTCAAAATGGATCACCAATCTCAATATTAAAACAGAAACACTAAATCTATAGGAAAATAAGGTAGGAAAAATCTTGAAGACATAGGAGTAGGCAGAAAGTTCATGAAAAAAATCAAACTGCAAGGGAAACACTTCAAAGAATCAACAACTGGGACCTCATCTTACTGAAAAGTTTTTGCACATCTAAAGAAATCACCAGCAGAGTAAAAAGAAAATCCACTAATTGGGAAAAAATCCTAGCTGACTGTCCCTTGGACAAAGATCTTCTATCAGGAACATACAAAGAATTAAAAAACATGAACCTCTCCAAATTCAAAGACCCAGTCCAGAAATGGGCATCTGAAATGAATACACACTTCTCAGATAAAGAAATACAAGTGGCAAATAAAGATATAAGAAAATGTTCTACATCTTTAATCATTCAAGAAATGCAAATTCAAACAACATTGAGATTTCATCTCACCCCAGTAAGGTTGGCCAGCATTAAGAAATCAACCAATAACAAATGCTGGCAAGGCTGTGGAGAAATAGCAACTCTTCTCCACTGATGGTGGGAATGCAGACTGGTACAACCACTGTGGAGATTGGTTCGGAGATTCCTCAGCAAACTAGGTCTAGAGTTCCCATATAACCCAGCTATTCCCCTTCTGGGTATTTTCCCAGAGGATCTGAAAACATCATCTCACCATGATATATGTGCACCCATGTTTATAGCAGCGCAATTTGTAATAGCTAAATCGTGGAAGCAACCCAAATGTCCATCCACTGAGGACTGGATAAGAAAAATGGTGGCATTTTTATATACTACTACTCAGCTTCAAAGAAAGACAAACTTGAGGCTTTTATAGGCAAATGGTCACAATTAGAGACCATACTCATAAGTGAAATAAATCAGATGTGCATGTGCAGTCAACATATTATATCGCTAGTGTAAGAACCTGAAAGTGGTAATATAAATTAGGAGGTACGAAAGGAAACTGCTCAAAAGTAAAGAGCAAATGGGATGAGGGGAAGGAGAAAAGGAAGAAAGGGATAATTATGTATGTATGCATGTATATGCAGGATGGCTAACATGGTTGCACTATTGACTTATGTTGCTTTATTGTAAGGAACAGTTAATGATTAGTTGTTTGATCAGTCTTATATGTCTGTATGTGTTTTCCTGAGCATACACTTTGAAGTTATCATTATGTAACACAACCATTGTTAATTCCCTGTCACCATGCCTGTAACTCAGTTTTGATTGTATTGTTATTGTGCTACTTTGTGTCTGTTTATGTTTTCATTCTTTTATTTTAAAATTTAAAAAATGAAACTCACCACTCTGTAGTATCAAGATGCACTAGCAATACAAATATTTTTTTGAAAATCAGATGATTTGCTGGGATTAGAAACTCATAGGCTAAGAGATGCTAATAGGCCTTCCTCAAAATTCATCAGGTCCATCCTTAGATTAAACCAAATCATCAGAAACCTACATGCTTTGCCTACCTTCCCCTCACACTAGAACTATCTTCATGGAGTAATACTTTAACACTGAACATTGATTTTCAGTGTGGGCCACTGAAGAAAAAAAATCACAAAATCTTAGCTTTTTTACAGCATATGTAAACAAACTTTTGTACAATTACCAAAACTCCTCTTAACATAAGAAACTCAGTGATGAATTTCTTTCAAATCTAGCCATAAAGGTATTGTTAGTTTCTCTGGATAACTAAAGTGCTCCAACTATAAGTTATAGTCTACTGAGCTCTCTTTTTTTTCCCTAGCCACTAAGAGGCACAGGGCTAAATTTGGTGTGTAAAATCTATAACTTCTTATATCCAGGGAGTTCTTGCTAGAGTTTTTCTCCTTTCATTACTTTAAAAATTATTTTTAGTAATTTTTGTGTTACCTAGCCTCTCTCAAACCATTTTGAAGAGTGGAAGAATATATATGAATCAATACATAATATGTTGAACAACATTTGAACTTTAATATTTCTTACTATCATGAAGAACATTCAAGTTTTTCAAGAGCATTTTTGCTCATATGCCATGAAACAATGAAATAGCAAATTCCCCAGGCAATTGTAAGCTAGAGAAGTGAAGAGGGCACACATTTAATAACAAGATCCTGAAGACAGGCACAGAGAAAATGACACCTACACAGTAGGAAAGACTGTTTCAGCTAACACTCAACCTAGAAGATGTCCATTTCCCGCTGAAAACCAAAATAGGCTAAAAGTATTTGTGAAGAACTGTGGAGATCTAATAAGAACAAATGGCTTGAAACACAGAAGTAAAATTATAGGCTCTATACTTTTAAAATTTGAACTTTGAACAATTCACACAGTAGCTGAGAGGTCACTCAAATTATCACAACTGGTTTTAAGGATTAATACCTGTGCTATCATTAGACATAAAAGCGAGAATAGTAATCAACAAATACTATAGACAATGAACAGTAAAAAGAAAGCCTGGGATATTTCCATTGGGTTATTCGGTAGTTTTCCCCAACTCCTGAAACAAGATAGACTTGGAGGTAACCTCAAAACCAAACCATGCTTATTATCATATAGGTTGTTTTTAAATTTTTTATCAATACATGTTTGCATTATATAATTACTACATTCCTTGTGGGAAGTTGGCACATGTACATAACAGATCTCAATTCTTTTTTCTTCCCTTTCCCTCCCCTACTTCCCTCGCTCTATCTCTCAATCCCCTGCCCATTGAAAAAAATCTCCCTAATCTACCACTATTTTGCTCCTTATTCATATTTGGGTTTCTTATATAAAAGAAAGCATTTGTGTATCTGTGTTATTTCAATTAACATTAAGGCTTCAAAGTGCCTCTATTTTCTTACAAATGACTCAAGGCTCTCCTTCTTTATGGCAAAGAAGTACTTTATTATATAAACATACCACATTTTCTTTATCCATTCATCTGTTAATGGACATATAGACTGCTTACAGGATTTAGCTATTATGAATTGCACTGCTATAAGCGTCAATATGCATGGATCACCATATTACAGTGATTATAGTGAGGAAGATACCTAGAAGAGGAATAGCTGGGTCAAATGAAACTTCTAGTTTTAGTTTTCTGAGGAATCTCCAAACTGATCGTACTAGTTTACATTCCCACCAATAATGTGGAAGGGACTCTTACCCCAGCAGCTTAGACATCATACTATTATCTAGTTTCTTGATTATAACCATTCTTTCTGAAGTAAGGTAGAATTTCAGTGCTGTTTTAATTTGCATTTATCTAATGACCAGTAATGTTGAACATTTTTTCATATATTTATTGGTCATTTGTGCTTTTTCTTTTGAGAAAACTATTCATTTCAGTTGCCCATTTTTTGATTGGGTCTTTTATTTAGGGGATCTAATTTTTGAGTTCTTTATATATTCTAGATGTTAGTCCTCTGTCCATGTAATATCTGGCAAAAAATATTTTCTCTTTTGGTAGGTTGTAGTTTTTTAGGTTGTCTCTTCTCTCTGTTGGTTGTTTCCTTTGTTGTGTAGAAGCTTTTTAATTTGGTATGATCCCATTTGTTGATTTTTGGTGCTATCTCTAGTATAACTGGGTTCAAAAAGTCCTTGCCTATGTTTTGTCTATTTTATTTTCAAGCAGAGTAAATGTTTCTATTTTAACATTTAGAGCTGTGATCTATTTTGATTTTAATTTAGTATATGGTGAGAGATATGGGTCTACACTCAGTTTTCTGTATGTGGATAAATTTTTGGTAGCTCAGTTCAATTCAGATTGAGAAAAATTTACTTGGTGCCTATTTCTTGCTAAATACTGAATCAGCCACTTGAAAATAAAAAAAGTGAGCAATATATAATCTAAACCACAAAAGCGTTCCCATTCTAATGAGGAAAACAGACGTATGAGCACATAGTTATAATGCTGTATGAGACTTGAAATTTGAATAATACGTATGAAATACAGAGGCCAAAACAAAAAGGGAGTCTAAGGACAGAAATAAACTATAAGTTAATGAAAAAAAAAACACTTTGGGTCAGAATAGCAACAGAAGAGAATTTCTAGTAGAGGAAAATATAATAAATGTCATGGGAGCACAAATTTTATGTGTAATTCATATAAAAATGAATAAACCAGGGGTGTTGGCACACACCTGTAATTGCAGCTCTCTGAGACACTGAGGCAGGAAGATCACAAGTTCTATCTTAGCCTTGGAAACAAAAAACTTACTGAGACTTAGTCTCAAAATTTTTAAAAATTAAGATTGAGGATGTAGTTCAATGTGAAGGTCCTGGGTTTAATCCCTAGTACCACCTAAACACACACACACACACACACACACGCACACACACACACACAGAGGTAGGAGTGGATAGCTGGTAGAAACTAGGACACATTAGAGGTTCCTAAGAAGTGTTATTATCAGGTTTTTACTTTTAAATTTTCCTCTGGGATAATAACTGACTGGGTTGTTTCAGACCAATAATGCTGCTAAGAACAGTTATGAAAAGCTGGGAGGAAAATATAATCCAAACACAAAAATACAAACAGAAACAAAATTTGAAAGAAACCCTTAGTCTGAATGAATCACACAACTATGAAGACAGTGACAATTTGCAGTCTAGATCCAGACGAAGATGAAGCAAAGAGACTAATGACAGACCTTTCGAGATACTTATACCAATGAGGCAACTGTCAATTACAAAAGTGAAAGGGGCAGCTGAGAGGCTGTAAAACTAAGTATAATAGAATATAAGGGGACAAAAGAATGGCATTCAGACTGCCAAGAAAAGGTGCCCTGGTAAATATCACAAGGTGACAGTAAAGATCACAAAGGAATGCACTGTAGGAGGAAGGGTGATCTAAAAATAAAACTCTCAAAAAATATTAAAGGCTACCTTGGAGTCATCTCAGTTCTTGACTCAATACAGGTGATTGTCTTCCCAGTTGCCTAACAAATGCAAAAATAAGCCTTCTCCAAAGAAAATTGGTATTGTATAGAGCATCAAAACATCTATAAATTTTTTAATCAAAATATCTGGCACTTAATAAAAAATAATCTGTCATATTAGGGGATAAGATATCAAATTTAGTGTCTGATAAGAGCTGATCTCTGTTTTCAGGATAGTACTTTGTTCCTGTATCCTCAGGTGATAAAGAAGCAAAAGGAGCAAAAATTACTCCCTCAAGCTCATTGATTAGGGCACTAATATGTGAAAGCAAAGGGCTAATGACTTAATCACTTCCCAAAGGCCCCACCTCTGTATACTATCACACTGAATACTATATTCCAACCAGAGTTCTTAACAAAGACTTTTTAAAGAGAAAATTTATTGGCTAAATCACTTTCCATAGATAAATACTACAATCATAAATAAAATTATAACAAAATAAATCAAGCAGGATGTAAAAAGCATATATGATGAAAAGCTGGCTTCATACCAGGAATGCAAAGTTGTATTAGTATTTTTTAAATCCTTCTATATCATTTACCACATTAATAGAATAAAGGAGAAGAAGCATACAATGACACATAAAAAGTATTTAATAAAATGTAAACCACATGATTCAAAAGACAAAATATAACTTATCAAACAAGAAATAGAGCAGACTTTGATTAATCTTACCAAGAACCTACCAAAGTGTTGCCAAAATATCATTCTTTATAATGCAATATGCACTTTCCCCCAAGATCGGAAACAGAATAAAGTTTCCCACTGTTATGCTGAGATATTTACTGCACTTTCATATTGGAGATACCAGCCAGTGAGAAAAGGCAAGGAGAAAGTAAAAGATGCAAAAAGCAACGACAAAACTGCATTTAACTGTAGGCAGTATGACCCTGTCTCTAGGCCAATTTGAAAAAATCTATAAGTAAAAATATTAGATTTAATAACTAAAATTCATGCCATTATGCAATAAGTATTATATTATTATATTAACCAACATTAAGCAATAATAAAATAAAATTTAAAATATATTATTCAAAAAACCATCAAATGGCTAGAAATATGATAGAATCACAAGCCTTCTGTATAAAAAACTAGAAAATTGTCCCTAGCAAACATAAAGGAAATGTAACTAAGTACAGGAATAAATTATAACAAGAATTGGAAAATTCATTATTATAAAATTATCAATCTCCCCCCAAATTGGAATATAGCTCAGCAAAGTACTAAATTGGTGGGCAAATGGCACAATTTTATAGAAATGCAAACAGCTCTCAATAGTTAATATTAAAGGAAAAGGAAAAGGAAATAAATGCTAAGGTATTTGAAGAAGTACAACATATAATAAAGTTATAGTAATTATGACTATGTGATTGGCATAAGTATTAACAAAAATATCAATGGACTTGCACCTGCTCATTTATGACAATGTTATATGCAGGGCAGTAGGGACAGTGTAGTCTTTTTATAAATGGTTGTGGGTCAATGAACTATCCAAATTCAGAATGAAAGAAAGGAGGAAGTGAAGGGAGAAAAGAAAACAATGAAGGGAGAGAGATGGGAAAGGAAGAACTTATCCTTACTGCATGTAAAACCAATTGTCTTCTTCCATTCTCTGCTGTTGCTATAATAAAATACCTGAAACTGGATTGTTTCTAAAGAACTGAGTTTTATTCTCTCTTAAGTTTCTGGACAATGGAATTCCAAGATAGAGCAGGCACATCTGATGAGGCCCCCATGCTGTGACATAACAGGTTCGGGAAAAGGAAAAGGACAAATGACACATGTAGAAGAGACAAAACACAAGAGGTAGACTCTTTTTCAATAAATGAGTACTGCAACTTCAGGAACTTGCTCATTCCCACAAGAACTAAGCCCGTCCTGGGAAAGCAGCTTATGACCCAAAGGCCTCTAATTCCACTACAATGGCATCAAATTTCAACACCAGCTGTAAAGAGGGCTCACCATAGCCACACTGTAGCACAAGTCTCTTGTGTTTGGATTATAATTTTAATAACCAAAGGTAAAACAATAGAGCACCCAGGAGATAACATAGAAAAATATCATTAGAACATTAGAATAAACAACCATTTCTTAAACAAAAGCAAAATACTACCCAGAAATTGGACTACGTTAATGTTAATAACTTCTACACCATTAAAAGAATGAAAAGCAATCCCCACAATATGAGAAACTATTTTTCAACCCATAGAAATGATAAAAGATTAACATACAAAGTATATTATTAAAAGAAGCAGCAAAACAGGGAAGACAGAGCAACAACATGAGACTTCTACATATTCATAAGAAAGAAACAGCAATACAATGAAAAAATGGGTTAAAAGTCTTGAATAAGTATTTCAAAAAAGTAGATATCCTCGGGCTGGGGATATAGCTCAGTGGAATAAGTCCCTGCCTGGCAGGCGCAAGGTCCTGAGTTTGATCACCGGTACCACAAAAAAAAAAAAAAAGATGTCCAAATAATAAAAATAAAATGTACACAATTGTATTAATAACCAGAAAAGTGCAGTTTTAAACCACAACTACATATCCAATAAGATGCAGCTACATATCCAATAAAAGTATTAACATTTAAGAGTTAAACAATATCAAACACAAACAATGTGGACCAACTGAAACTCAGATATTGCTGGCAGAACGTAAGTTCTTACAATAATTTTAAGAAAATATTTGTTAATATATCCCCAGCCCAAGGACATCTACTTTTTTGAAATATTATTCAAGACTTTTAACCCATTTTTTCATTGTATTGCTGTTTCTTTCTTATGAATATGTAGAAGTCTCATGTTGTTGTCTACTAAATCTGAACATATGCATTTCCTTAACTCAGAAATATCACTCTTAGTACCTAACCAAGAGAAATCAGCACATGTATGCACCAAAAGACATATCAAGAATATTTATAAAGTCAAACTCATAGAAGTAGAGCCTTACTAGAGTGATTACCAAAGGCCAGGAGTGGAGTGAGATACGGGAAAGAATAAGGAGTTAGGTCAAAGGGTATGAAGCTTTGGTGGACATATATCGTTTTTTAGATCTACTGTACAGGAGAGCGACTATAGTCATTAGGAATGTAGACTTAAAAATACCTAAAGGAGTATATTTCAAATGTTTCACCTTAAAAAATAAGTAAGGTGATAGATATGCTAACTTTTTAGATTATTCTACATTGTATACTTATATCAAAAGATTACATTATACTCCATAAGTGTATACTATTATGATTTTTCAATTTAAAATAATACTAATTTAAATTTTAGAAAGCATATGGAAGCTGGGCATGGTGGCACACACTTATAATCCCAGCGCTCAGGAAGCTGAAGCAGGAGGATAGTGAGTTTGAGGCAGAGGATAGTGAGTTTGAGGCCAACCTGGACTGTAATAGTAAGACCCTGTCTCAAAAAACAAATAAATAATATTCATAGATGTACAATTTTTAATATCCCAAAATCAGACATAACCCCAATAGTCATCAATAAGGAGAAATAAATCATGCAACATTCTTTACAGTGAAATTCTAGACAGTGACAAAAAATGAATGAAGTACATCTACACACAGTGATATGAATGAATCTCACAAAGTTGAATAAAAGAAATGAGACATCAATGAATGTGTATTATTTTATTTCATTTATATAAAGTTCAAAATTAGGCCAAATGAATCTCTGATTTCAAATATTAGGGTACTGGTGACATATATGCAATCAGCAACTACATCAAGAAATAAAACTTTATCAAAACAATCTATGGGTAAGTGGTAAAGTTTTATTTCTTAATGTAAATGGTGATTGCAAATGAGTCTGTTTATTCAGAAAATTCATTGAGCTGTGTGCTTATTACTGCTGAATTTTTGCACTGTTATATTTTAGTTAGAAAGTTAATTTTTAAAAACTATATTATAATTGTTTGATCAATCTTGCATTCTTACATCTAGCAATCTGAGAAACTCTGTTGAAGATAACAATATGTAATATAACAACCATTGTTAATTCCTATCATCTTATTTTGAAATCCTGTATCATTTTTACATGCTTTTGTATTGTTTTGTTTTTGTCTTCATTGTTGTTATTTTGTTATTTTTTGTCTTTAAAATAAAAATAGAAATTATATTTCTAGGCACAGTAGTAATCATTAAAATAATCAAGTTCAAAAATTTCTTGAAATTTAAAAATACAAGATGTGTCAATATTAGCATTTAATGCTTAAGTAAATCACATTTATGCATTGTTGCTTCTATTTCATTATTGTTTTATGAATTTAATTTCATTTCAAGTACTAAAGCAACTTAAAGATACCTTAATGTTCTCACATTTCCACCTAAGTTGTTAAGCATGAGGGCATATTAAAAACCCAACAACAGTAGATCTGTCTAAACTTGGAGTTTTGAGCTTAAAGCTCCTTTTTTGAATGCCAAGCTTAAAATATTTCAGAAAACTATTTCAGCAACCCTGAGTTTGAAATTTAGATTAGATGTGTTGAAGCACAAAATTAGAGTAAATAATAAATCTTTCAGACTTCTGATACAAGATAATTGAGTGAACACAGACATTTACCTCTCTTTCTTACCAAAACCATTGAAAAAGAAATATCAAAACAATCATTTCACAGTCTTCTGGGAGTCTGTGATGGGTGTCAGTGATAGGCCCCAAAAGAAAGAAATATCTGGTAGCTATAAATTCAATCAGATCAAACTAACAGTAACACCCAAAAGAGCTGCAGGAGCTGCAGCCTTGGGAATCCTAACCCTTTACAATACCAACCAGAGTACAAATCCTTTCAAGACTTTCCCCAGAAGAAGCTTGGCATAGCCACAGACTCAGAGGCAGTGGGGCTGAGAGAAGTTGGCAGCGGGCATTCAACTAAGACACCGGGGAAAGGTGGAGATTGAGTCAATTTTATCACTGTTCACATGCTGTCCTTGTTGGTCCATGCAAGGCTCAGCTCTTACAGTATTTTATTTCATCCTTTCAGTCTCATTGCTGATGCTAATTCATATCCCTCAATTATCTCCCACCCACACTATGCTTTCGAAATATGCATGTTGCTGTGTACAACTAGTCAGATATAATCTCTGCATGTGTTCTGGAGTTGCACCTTTGACATTTTATGTATCTGGTTCCAATTTGGTACACATCTGCATTCCCCCTACTCCCACTGCTACAAATAATGCTGTGATGAGTGTCTTTGAACATGGGCACCTTACAGATATCTCTCAGAATTTCTCAGGAATACCTCATGAGAAGTGGAATTGTTGGGGTATATTACATTCAGCTTCTTAATTTGGCTGCAAAAGCTGCCATTCACTAGAACGCCCACAACTTTACACCCTACACTTCTTCCATCCATGTATGATGGTTCTTATTCCCCATAGGGCTGGTATTATTTACTTTTCTGATGTTTACAAATCTGACAGGTACAATATTCTTTGTTTTAGTTTGCATTCACATCTTCACATACTTGATATAGTTTTGTTGTTTCTCTCTTTTATGAATTGCTACTTCATTTCATTTTGCCTATATTTCCACCAGCATGTCCTTCATCTTATTGATTTGTTGCGTAGCTATTTTCTTCCAGTCTATCATCTGGCTCTTTGCCCATATTTTCTTCTTTTTCTTTTAAAGGAAAAAAAACAACAAAATAACAACAATGAAGACAGAACCAAATAAAACAATAAAGCAAAAAACAGTACAATACAAAACAAACAATAAAAATGATACAGGATTTCAAAACAAGATGATAGGAATTAACAATGGTTGCTATATTCCATGTTATCTTCAACAAAGTTGCTCAGATTACCAGATGTAAAACTGCAAGATTTATCTTTATTGAAACAAAGTCATTAATTTCATATAATGAAGTTCATTTATTGCTTTGGAATTTTATTAAGATGTTCTATCCTCTTTAGTCACAACGAAACACTGGGCATTATCTTCTACTCACTTTATAGCTTTATCTCTCATAATTACTTCTCTGGTGCGACTGGAGTCCTCTTTTCAACTTGGTATTAAGGATAGTTCCAGCTTTATTTTTCATCATGTAGTGAGATAATTTTCCCAGTACCACACACTAAATAGTCTAAACTTTTCCCTCTGATTTCTGGTACCATTTTCAGCATATTAAATTTCTATTTATATAAGGTCAGCTTCAGAGTTCTGCATTCCATTCCATCTATATATTTATTATTGTACCAATAGCACACATATCTTTCTCAGTATGCCTTTGTAGCAAGCCTTAATACCTGAATGAGTAACCCTTCTCTTTAGTCTACCTTTTCAATTTGATTTAGCTATTTACAGAATTTTATTCTTCTGCATTACTATTCTTAAATTTTTAAGAGCAGAGTCCCACTATGTTTCCCAGGCTGATACTAACCTCCTAGATGCAAGAGATCCTCCTGCTTCAGGCTTGTGAATAGCTGGAACTGTAAGTGTATACCACCATACCTGGCTTCATATTCATCTTAAAAGAAAGTCATTGAGTGTCTCAAAAACTGCAGATCAATTACTGGTTTTGCTTATGTTTTATACTTGATATAATAATTACTTCATGTTCTGGAGAAATCATACAGTTTCTGTTAAAACTACTCAACTCTATCATGAAAGCAGATATAAACAAAGGTAAAAAAAATTCTAAGAGTGAGGAATTTACTTGGATTTTCTTTTCTGTCCTTTAATAGATACTGAAAACTTTTTCTGCAAATGTATTACTTTTTGGTTATGTTAATTCATAAGTACATTAGACAAGGGATCAGCAAAAGTTTTCTGTAAAAGGTGAGATACCAAATATTTCAGGCTTTCTGGGCCATACCATTTCATTTAAAATAACTCACTTCTGGGGACAGCACCATGATAGTGGAGTGGCAAGCAGCAGAAAAAGTTCCTCACTGAGAGTCGCCATTGAGATGGTGGAACATAGCAATATGAGGAAAACAAGAAGGACGGAAGTGGGTCCCCTGGACCCAGAAAGATCTGAAGCATAAATTGAAGCCCATGGAGAGTGAAGAGAGAAACTTTCATGAAGAAAAAGGAGGTAGCCAGCAGGGACAGGACTCACTGCTCAAGAGGAGCAGTCCAAACCTGCAGAAACATAGTGACTGCTGGTGACCCCAGAGGCCTCCCTAGAGAGACACAGCAGTGGATGGGGATGGTACCATAAATAAATATCAATAAATGTAATACAGCATATTAATAGAGCCAAGGACACAAATTATATTATCATCTCAATAGATGCAGGAAAAGCTTTTGACAAACTCTAGCACCCATTCATAAAAAAAACTACAGAAAAATGGAATAGATGGTCTTTATCTCAATCTGACAAAAGCCATTTATGACCACCCAACAGCCAAAATCATACTCAATGAACAAAAACTGAAAACTTTCTCTCTAAAATCAGGAACAAGACAAGGATGTCCATTGTTTCCACTCTTATTCAACATAGCCCTGGAAACTTTAGCCATTGCAATTAGAAAAGAAAAAGAAATAAATGTAATAATGAGAAGGAAGAAGTTAAATTATCATTACTTGCAGATGGCATGATACTTTACATAAAACACCCCCAAAACTCTACTAAAAACTGCTGGATTTAATAAGCAAATTTAGTAGCATGTTGTTATCATTAAATTAGCTACTCAGAGTATAAGATATTGGCATTTAACTGTCCAAACAATATTAGTTCAAACCTCATAAGTGAAATTAACCAGATGCACACATTGTCTCCTTATTGTGAGAAGCTTAAAAGTAAATACGATCCCAAATGTACAATAGAAATGGTAAAATGGGAAGCCATAGACAATATGTACCGGGAGTGTCTGTGCCAAATAAAATTTTATTTGCAAAGGCAGGAAGTCAGCTGGATTTGGCCCATAGGCCATGGTTTGTCAATGCCAGCTTTACAGGGACTTTTTGGTTTCTTCGTTGGTTTGTTCTGCTTTTATTTTGCTATTATAGCAGGTATCTCTTTTTTAAAAATGCAGACAACAATAGCTAATGTAGAGAGATGATTTCGTATGTTGATTGCATGTTTGATAATTTTGCTTCAAATAGATATGTATGCTGCCTAGGTATAATGATAACTCTACCACTTACATTCCAATTTTTATAATCTCATTTGGTTTTTCTTTTTTATACCTCTGTCTGGGAGATCCAATACTTTGTTCAAAAGTAGCTGTGATGGAAGCATCTTCACTTCATTCCTGGTCTTCAAAATTTCTCCAAAGTTTCTCAATTAAATACAGTATTTGCTGGAGGAATTTTGTATAAAACCTTTCCAGCAATAAGAAAAATTCTTTTTATTCTAGTCTATGAAGACATACCATAAAGAAGATTCTAAAATATTAAGTGCATCTTCTGCATTAACTAAGACAATAAAATTCTTTTCCTTTATTAGGGCTTTGACACATACATTCACATGTGAGCTAAGACTATGAATAATTTTTATTTTCCTGTATGTCCATGTTCAGTTTTGGAAACCAAAGTTTATTAACTCGATAATATGAAATTGATGTATTTTCTTGCACAACAACTTATATAAGATATACATTAACTGTTTCTTGAAGATTTGGTCAAAAGTAGAGATAAAAACATATGATCCTAGAAAGAGAAAAGGACTCGTGAATTGCTGTCAAACGTTAATACCTCCTATTCTTTTTCACAACTTCTTTTGTATTGAGGTAAGATTTACAAAGCAGCATTGTGCATGTTTGAAGTATTCAGTGTGTCTCCATATACCTGTATAATGTGAAATGTTTTCCACAGCAAGCTAATTAACATATCTGTCCCTTCCCCTTTGCAAATTGAATTGTACAACACAGCATATTAACTGTAGTCATCATACCATACATTAGAGTTTCAGAAATAATTCACCCCGCAAAACTTAAAGTTTTTATCATTTGCAACAACATAAATGAATCTGGAGAACATTAGGCTAACTAAAATAAACCAGGCACAGAAAGACGAATACTACATGATCTCACTTACATGTGGAATCTAAAAAGTTGATCTTACAGCAGCAGAAAGTAGAATAGTGGTTGCTGGGGGTTGAAGGCAGGAGAAACAGGCACATATTGGTTAAAAGAGACAATATTTTCTCAACTTCTACAGCTAATTTTTCCACGTAAAACAAAATTATCTGATAATAATTTAGTCATCTGAACTGTCAAATCTAATTTCTTAGAGGTATTCATTATGTTCTTTTATTATTTTAGTCTACTTTATCTGTAGTTTGAAATTTTCTAGAAGTATAGCTTATTTCATTTCAACATTTCTTGTTTCCTGAAAAATGTATTAATAGCTATAAATTTTCCTCTGAAGACATTGTGCTATGTCCCACAAGATTTGACAAGTAGTATTTTCATTGTAATTTGCTTGAATTTCACTTTAACCCTCACTTACAACCAGAGAGGGATTTAGTATTATTTTTCAGTTTTCATCCTCACAGATTTTAGCAATTATTTTGTGTCCTAATTTTATTACATTGTGGTAGGAGAATGTGAGTGCTCAGCATCGATACTTTTGAATTTGTTGTGGCTTACTTCATGACCTTCTACACTATCAATTTTTAAATGCAATGAAAATATGTTGACTTTAATTAATATCTCATGGATGATGTATCAAATGAATACATTTGTATATTTACAGCTGTCGTGTTTGTTGCTTCCTTTTTGCTTGTTGTTGCTGTTTTTTGAGACAGGGTGTCACTATGTAGTTCATGATATCTAAGTAATTCTGAAACAGCTACGTGTTCTTTAGGATAATGCAGGTGTGGTGAGTACTGTGGTTTGGACGTGATTTGCTCCCTCGGGGTTTCATGTGCTGGAAGCTTTGATCTCTGTGGCTCTTCCAGGTACCAGTTGAGAGGTGAGGTCCACTGGGAGGTGTTTAGATAATTCGTTACTCAAAACTAGTTTTCCCAGGAGCAACTTGTCATAAAAGTTGTTATAAAACCCTGAACTTGACCTCTGAATCAATCTCTGCTGTCTTTCCACATGCTCTCACCCTGTCACTTACATTGCCACCATTGTGATGCCTTCTGCAACAGGGCTTTCACCAGAGCTGAGCTGGGGCCTCAAACTCCAGAACTGTGAGGAACAGAATCCCTTTTCTTCAAAAAGTAAGCTGCCTCTGCTATTTTATTATAGTAACAAAAATACTAAATTTGAGGAGAGATGAGAGTTAAAGAGAAAGAAACGGAGGTATAAAAAGGAGGAATGGTAGGAAGACTAAACAAAGCACAAGGGAGCAGAGAGAATGGGTAATTCCACCTGAATGTGTGAAGCAGCAAGTTGAAGGCAAGCTCAACAGCAGTAAATACTCCAGACCGGTGGTGATGAACCTACGGAAATGTGCTGCAGCAGGCTCTTTGTATCACTGAAAGTTCTAAAAGGTTCACTATCACTGTTATAGACTGTTCTATACAGTCCTCTGTGCCAGGTGTACTGGGCATCTTGCTCCAAATCCCTTACCTGGTAAGTGTAGGAATATTGTGTCTCCACATTTGATCTCAAAGAACCCTAAACATAACAGAAAACCTGCCTCTACTCCCACATTGAAATTTATGCTTCCACTTCAGTTTTTCATCTACCATAAAACACACAGACCTAGAACTGAATTCAGAGCCCTAAGCTGTGTAAATCGGTGAATTTGTTATATTTTCTCTTTATTTCTACAGTGTTTCATCAGTACAGCCAACTGCCTCACTCATAGTATTCATTACCACAGAGATAACAATTGGGCATCTTGTACAGTGGCTTTCAAATTTATGGTTTCTTAACTATTGGCTCTGCATAACAATCAAACAAAAACAATACATTAAAGACACAAGTCTGGTAAGCTTTGCAAGTTTCAGGAAAAAGATGCTCAAGACTCAATTAAAAACTCTCCTACTTTACTAAAAACAATAAATCAACATACACTCAAAAGGGTTTCCAGACCAGCTAAAGCTTATCTTTTTTCTGAATGCAACAGTTATCTTCAGTTGTCATTGAGACCTCAGCCTAGCAACCGTCAAGCACTTTCTATATGTGGAGAAATGGGAATCCCATGAGAAGGCAGAAGCTACACACAATTGCAGTTACATTTCACTGCACTTACAGGGCTCCTCTGCCCCCTCAAGAAGCTTCCAAAATTTTCCAGACTGCTAGAAATTTATTCTAGATTTTGGCACTCTACAAAATTCTTCAGAACCCAGGTACCAGAAGTCCAAGTATAACTGAATTTTTGCTGACCCTGATTCTGGTATATGTGTTCAAGAAATGAGAAGGGATAGTAACTTGCGAGTAAAGCTCCATTCCCCAGAAGTCATGTCCATCACACTAAGAAATCAATGCATTATCATCCAGCAGAATCATTCAGGACACTGTTTTTTCCTGCTCCTATAAGCTGATTACAAAAGCAGGCAGAGTTGGTTCTGAGTTTCCAAGTGGAAGAACATAATACACAGATTCACAATAGTATCTCAAATTGGAACCATTTAAAAGAATTATAGGTTCCAGAAAAATTTGTATTTGTTTACAGTTTTCTTCAGCATAAATATTTAGTAATCTAGTGTCTGGAAAACTTCTACATATTGCTTTGAAAAGAACCAGCCCTTTTATTTTCAGGGCAAAGCCTCAAAAAAAAAAAAAAAAAAGAGTAAAAGGCTAAAAGAAAAATTCTTTACAATTCTATCTATAGGCCCCCTGGCTTTACACGTATAACTTCATGTGCATTATTTATGGTACAAATTTTTTTCCACCAAGGCCTGTTATGACTTTAAACTGAGAGCAAGCACTCCTCCTTCCCCTTAATTTTAATTCTCTCTCCAATTATAGCTAACTTATGGGGACTTTGTCCTGTGGCTAAGCTGACATGCTGACCCATTTCACCAAGAGTGTCTTAGACCAACACCAATTCCCACTGTGGCTTGGGCTCTGGAGTTAGTTACTCCTCCAATAAGTCTCTCCCTCTCCCTCTCCCTCTCCCTCTCTCCCTCCCTCTTTTTCCCCCCTTAAATCCTGGAGATCCAGAGGGAATTCATGCATGGCACAGTAAGTTAACAAGGTAGTCAACAAAAGTTCAGAGCAAGTTCTCCTGCCTCCAACTGGCAGTCAGCCATTCCATTCCGCCAGCACTCAAAGTTGGCTTCTGAGAAAATCAATTCTAAAGCTGGCACTTTACCTCAGGAGAATTTAGTCAAAGCATTTGGCACATCAGATTGTCTAAAATACAAGGTTAAGAGCTCAAAATAGCTACTCTATTCCAAGACTGTCTTAAATTAAGAAATATAATTATTAAAAGATTTTGTTACAGTTGGACATGAAAACCATACCCTTCCATGCAGCAGCTAGACAAGAGTGTTTTTTCTCCTGATAAATGAACAAATATTTCATGAGAGTGTATACTGTTCCTCCACTGCAGGAATATAAAGAAAAACAAGACACAGTCATCCCCATCAAAGAGTTTAAAATTTAATTAGAGAAACAAGACATAAACACATAAAAACAAAACCATTTATAAAATTAGAATACAAGATTTAGATTGCAGCAACATTAGTAACATATGCTCACTGCCCAGTTTGAGGAATGTGGGAAAAGTTACCTGTGTTCCCTGTTAAAACATCTTTTGAAATCTGAGACATATACAGAAGGATGTTCATATCCTAAGTGTACAACTCATTAAATTTTTATGAACTGAACATGCCCAGGATACCAACACCTGGAACAAGAAAAAGAACATAAGCAAGCATCCCAGAATCTTCTCCTTTTTCCTTTCTATCCCTAGTTGTCTGTGAGGGTAACCCTCATCTTGGCTTGTATTACCATGGATTTATCTTCCTTATTTTCATACTCTGTATAAGTGGAATCATGCAGTTTATGCTCTTCTTACATCCAGCTTCTGTGGCTTAACATTATATTTGAGAGATTTATCCATATTACCATGCAGAGTTATAGTTCATTCTCATTGCTGTGTAGTAAAGTATTCCATTGTGTAAATATCGAAAAGTGCATTTATTCATTTCAGGATTAATGGGCATCTGGCTATGATAATGTTGTCATGAGCATTCAAGTTTATGACTTATGATGAAAATATGTGCACATTTTTACTGAGGAATCACTTCAGGAAGGATTTCTGGGTCATAGCAGATACTGCCAAACTGATTTATTTCCAAAGAGGTTGTGCCATTTTACCCCGCCACGACTAGCATATGAGCATCTCTTCTGCCCCACAATCTTGTCAGCAGTCAGTATTTTTCACAGGACAACATTCTGACAACCCCCTGATCAAGGAGAGTATAGTTTTAAGCAGAGGATCCTGGGGATTCAGGACACAGCCTACAGGTGGCTGCAGGATCTCTTCCTTCAAAGAGTGCTGCCGGACTGTCAGGCCTCCAGCCTGACCCCAGAAGCACAGCTCCCTACCTTATCCCAGTACTCCGTCTTGCATTCAGTCATCAGATCAGCCACATGCACATACATCATCTTCTCATTTACAAAATAAGTTACTTTAGGCGCCCTAAACAAATAAGTAAGTAAACTAATAAATGAGCATATATCCTTGAACATCAAAAGGCACCAGAGAGCAGAGGCATAAACTCTTCCTGGGAAAGGCCACATGGATCAAGGAACAATAGAGGGTTCGTCTATCCGAGTATGTTTCTAACACATAGGTTCTTAACATATGCCAGCCCTGCACTAAACCCTCTATAAAGATGAATTCATTTACTTTTTAAAACCATGGATGAGAAAATACTATCATTCTAATTTTATAAGTGAGGAAACAGGCACAGAGAAATTGAGTAACTTACATCATAGAGCTGGTAATTAGCAGAGCGGGGATTCCAATTTAGGCCAATGTCTCATACCCCATGCTCTTGACTTCACATTATGCTGTCTTTATTCCTCTGGGATATTTAGGCCCTGAATAACTACCCGTCTCAACCAATCGATTGAAGGCAATTTAAATATACAAACGTTTAGAGCTTTGCATTAAGTAGTCAAACATCAACTGATATTATTTTTACTTTTAAATTGTTACATGCGTGTATAATAATAGCATGGGTTATATTATGGTGTTAAATATTGCGTTTTAACAAACTCATAGGTCAGGAAATAATGTATTCATCTTGGATGTGTTTATATAGATGTGTTTCTGTGTCTTCACTGTCAGTAATTTTTGACAAAATCATCTTCAATTCATTCTGAGCAAATTGACATATAGCATCTTTCAACTTCATATATGATGGGGTCATTGGGAAGTTTGTCCCAAATTAAAAGTACCCCTTTGCATACCTTTTAAAGTACTTTTTGCATACCTTTTTAACAACTAGGTCTGCAGTGAAGCATCTTAATATACTGCTCTATAAAGCAATGGCTTTATAGTCACATTCCCAGTTATAATAACTAAGTTTATATTTCTTTGCTTTTATCAAACCATCAACAGATCTGTATAAATGTACAAAATTAATATTGATTCAGTTTTTTATGTTCCTCCACAAATATTACTTCATCATTCTAACTAAAGTAGTTCAGACTTTAGAAAGACTCAAATAGAGAGCAACAATTCCTCCTTCCTTAAGGAACAATCACACAGAGAGAGAGCACTGGGAAGTCCCCTCCTAGGCAGTCATACGTGATGTTCTCTTGGCCTACTCTGAGTGTGCTCTCCAAGCCTAAATCAGAATCCATAATGTCAATGAAACATACTTTTTTATTAACCTTTCTAATCAATTTTCTTCATCCATCCCATGCACATTTACCTCAACCCCACATTCACACCTGGGTGCCTGATCCTTTGCATGGAAGGAGTTTTCAGTTTTAAAGTGATTGGCTAGAAACCAAGGAGATACCCAACATAAAGAATGATAAAATCAACAAGGGCAGCCATTGGTTGAGTTCAAACTTATGTTAGGCACTAGGCCATTTATTTTAATTCTTACAACAATTATGCCCTAGGTTACTAGCTTCATTTTAAAGACTACATTAAATCTCAGAAAAGTTAAATAATTCACCCAAGGTGTAGTCAGGGTTCATAAGGGAAAATATGTAATAGGGGACACATAATTTATAGGATTATTTTATAATATTCACCCAAAGAGTCAAATACAAAAGAGTTTGGGAGATCTATCCACACACTAGAGACCCAAAGAATCCAGCTGAGGGCCTGGATCCCGTGGCAATGTCCTACACAAGTCCAACTGGAGGCCTAGAACCCACGACAATGCCTCATGCAAGTCTGTATCAAGTATCTGCACTGGGAAGGCCCAAAAGTCAGTGGTACAAGCTATAGAGTCTGCACCAACAGGATAGAGGATCTGTGCCAGCAGACTGAGGGAGCTGCACTGAGGCCAAGAAGAGACGCTCAAGGTGAAGGCCCAGAGCTCCCCGAAACAGAAGCGCAGCCATCCTCAGTGACAGCAAAGACCTGAGCTCCTCCAATGATGAGAACAGCTGAGTTCATTTCAGGAAAGCCAGTGCTACAAGCTTCACCAGGAGGGTCAACAGCATATTATCTTCCCCTCCAGTTCTCTTTTTATGCTGCTGGCAACAATCCTGCGGTGGGCCTTCCACACCCAGGACCACACTGATTCAGTTAACCTGGGTGTTACAAGTTGGATATCAGTTAATCCAGCACAAAAGGCCATAGAGCTATTGAATTGTATATATTAACCAAGCTGTCAGATTCAGAAGGCTACACTCTAAACACTATCATCTCCTACTTTCACATGTTTAGACTACAGAAATCTAATAACATAACAGCTTTATTATATAAATGTAAGTGTGCAAAATAGATCATATATTTAAATACAAATGATAAGATTCAATTTTCCACAACAGAAGTCCTGAATGCCTTGGTAATTCTGCTGTCAGGTAGATAGAGACACATTTCCAAGGCTGGGTACTTTGCGTAGACCACAAACAGGTTTCCCTGAGCAGCTAGTCTCATTCTGGATCAAAGATATAAGTATGGAAAATTCACATCCAGAGTAGAAGCCATGTGTGCACACTGGCTGAGCACCACATGGAGCTTCTGGAGTGTTCTTTTCAAAGATCAAGGGTCTCTTTTGGAATAGTATCTGGAGAACTTACAAATAACATAGAGAAGAAAAATTAGAGTGACAGTAAGCTTCTAAATCTGAACCCATCAGAACTCCAAAGATACATAAAAGAAAGCCTAAGAGGCATCTGTTCTTGTAGTAAATAGCACAGGCTTTAGAGTTAGAAAGATACAGTTTAAAACCTGGTTCTGCCACTAGTTATATGGCACCGAACAGGAAACTTCTTCAAATCTACAAGATAGGAATAATAACTATAATAATTTCTAATTCATAGGGTTGTTGTAAGGAATACACTAACCCATGCCTATAAAGTATTTAGTATGTGCTAGCATGTGGGAATCATTTAATAAATGATCACCATTACTATTTTATTGTTATTATGACTGTTTCGTTCTACATGATAAGAATCTTCAACCTGAGATTACGTGGCTAGAATGGTTCCTCCTCGTGGTAGTTAAAGGAGCTGATGTCTTCCAGGCAAATGAGGGCAGAATGGCTTGGGGCAATGTGAGGGTACAGCATCTCCCTCTTTCCCCCATAGTCCCTGCTTCTAAGTTTGTTTTGCCACATGGAAACACTGTGCTCAGCCCACTCAATGACAAAATTCACATCAACATCTGAAATAACATCTTTAAGATGAAAGGAAAAACAGATAAAAGGATGCCAGTGATGTCTCAATTCAAGCCATGGGAAATGCAGCTAAATCTGTTATTCCTCCCATCCCACATGAACACAGATGCCTCGTACCGGCCACACAGCAGCTCAGTAACTAGTACATATACTGATGGGGCTCAGTTTAATACTTAATTATCTTCAAAGATACTAGACCTATTTTCCCCTTTAAAATTTTTTTATTATGGACAATTTTAAGCAAGCAAAACTAGAAAGGGCTCCCATGTGCCCATCTGCCCATTTCCTCGCTCCTTTTAAATTATTTTGGAACAAATTCCAGAAATCATATCACCTTATGCTTAGACATTTCACCATGTGACTTTAGCAATGTTTCTTCTGCTAAAACATAATCATAATGTCATTATTCCTACTACAAATAACAATTATTTTAGTATTATTAGCTGCCTATTCAGTATTTAAATTCCTCCTAATCTGATACATTTTACAATTTATCTGAGTTATCATCCAACTAATGCCCAAGATGCTGGTCAAAATAATCTGGAAAGCCAGTATTTTCTCTAAAATGCAAGAGGAAGTGCATATTTTTCTACTTTCTTCATTAGCTCTTATAATGTCAAGGATTTCGTCACTACCCCAACACCTAGGCTGCCTGTTCCTCCGAATTTAGTCATCAAATTCTTCTTGCATTTATAAAAGAAGAACTTGTCATGCCTAGAATTTAATGACTGCAAAAGCAAACATTAATTTTAATACTTTCATCACATCTGTTTAAATTACCTAAAGAAGCATTTGGGTACAGTGTTCCCATAGGAATCACCTAGGCCATGTATGCAAATTATGTCCCTGCTTACACAACCGACCACGCAGGGCATGATTATAATTTCTTCCTCTCTCTAAAGAGGAAAAAATTAATTTGTTCACACAGCACAGGAGACACCTTTGGATATTCCTGTTCTACTTTTTAAATAATTTATTCTAACCTTTACTTGTAGGACTTATTGCCCCAGAGTTCTTGATCTTGTTTTGCCACACTGACCTCTCTGTTGATCACAGCAGATTTAGACCATAAGGTCAAATCAGCATTTATGAAAGCTCCACAGAGAGGCTCGATCCAGGCAGAGAGATAATTATGCTTTATGGTTTCTAGTTTTAGTTTGGCGGTGATGCTTCATCGTTAGTCCTCTGAGAAGATGTTTAGCCCCACTTTCTCCTTCTCCCATCTCATACCTGTTTAGTCCCCTTCAATCTGTTTCTGTACCTACCTCTATCCAGCAGCTGTTGTTGGTCACCAACATGTCAAGTCAAATAGGCTTTCCTCACTTCGCATCTCATCTGATGGCCTTGCCTATTTCAGGCCACTCAACAGCCCCTTGACTTTGAAACCTCTCTCTCTCAACATCAGAAGCTACACACTGATTCTCCTTCCACTTCTCAGTCGGCCTCACAGTCTTTCTCACCGTTTTCTCTTCCCTCACCAATCTTTCAGGTATCAGATTTCATCATCGCTTTTGTTAGTGACCTCTTCTTTTCTTACTGTCTTTCCCAATAATTTCATAGCTAAGATTTGGGAGAAGACTACCAAACCTATGTCGCTTCCTCTGTTCTTGTCTGGAAGTTAAGACTCGCCTTCCCTGTGGCGCACAGGGAAAGTTGCCCGTGAATGGCCAAGTAGCATGCAATCAAGTGAAATTCTTACCCGTTCTCTGCCCTCCACAAACATGTGGAAACCTCAGGTCCCACTCCCTCACTCACCCTTGTCATCTCTTCCTCCCATTACCCCTACAAAATTGGTCAAAAAGTTCTTCCAAATTAATACCCTGAAGTCTCTCAAAGTCATTCTTTCTGGCCTTTGGCTGTGTTCTTTGCCTAGTTTGTACCGTGACCTTTTTGCGTCCAAGTTAGCTACCTAACCTGCCACCAGTCTCTTCCTCTCTGAACATGTCATTCACACTACCACCAGAGTCCCCTATGCAGTGGGTAATGTGACTGTCCTAAAAGAGTCCCAGTGGCCGCAAGTTCTATAGGCTAAACACACCAGCATCAAAGACCTTCGTGGCAGGGGCCTAATTTCCTGTCTAGCTCCACTAGTCAAAGCAGAGTTTCTGCGGCTCTGAGTAGTAGAAGAAATTTGAAGGATAAAGTTTCTGTGGGAGGACAGTAAGCCTAAGTAAAAATGCAAAGTGAGCAAAAGCACTGAAGTTGAAAGCAGTGTTTTATTAAAAGCAAAGGAAGAAGAGATAAGCTAACAGACAAGGCAGGCTGTTTTCATCATGTAGGTAAAGATGTGGTTCAATAAAGAAGCTAAAGAAAAATCATTAGGAAGAATCTTAAAACAAAATCAATGTTGAATTTAATAAGAGAGCTGTGTTCACTTCCGCGTATATTACCTATCCCTGCATACAGCTTCTCCAAACCTAATATTCTACAGCAGACCCAATAAAATGCTCCCAAGTTTGCTAAGTGTTCTTATTTCTATTTTAGGATTTCAATCCCAATTGTTAACAACTCCATTAAATATAAAACTTCCTTTCAGAGCTACTTGGAAATGTGTTACATAAATGCTGCATATTTCCCCTCTTACTTCTTCCCCAGCAATTTCTCCAACTTCTAAAAATACTGTACCGCCTTGGATGCTGGCTTTGTTCACTGCGCAAGCTCCCACTTGCACACCTATCATGTTCAGAGCCCAACTGGGACAGCTCACTTTCACTCACATTTCTTTCATGTGCCTCCATTTCTTGCTGCTCATGTAGCACTTCTTTAAATGAAGCTTAATGCTCCTGAGAAAAGTATGTTCTGCCACAGGAATGAAAAAGGCTACAGATGATCATTTTTTCTCTTCTGACTTCCACAGTAGCCCCAGAAGAAGTGTATTTGTACAGTACATTGAGGAGGGCAAATAAGAACGATAAGAATCAGTGATGGTCACTATTTACTGAAAAGCTGAGACTTACTATAAGCCAGACACTGTGCTGTGCACTTCACATGCACATTCTCATTCAGCCACCACATCAGTCGATGACTAGGTATCATCATAGTGCTTAGTTTTTTAGATGTACAAATTGAAACTGAGAGAGGTTAGAGAACTTGACCCAAAGTTGCCCCATTCCAGAAATACATCTACGTGGCACCATAACTCATGCACTGCATGCAAAACTAAAAATCAAATCACAATTTTGAAGTAGAAGCCTAATCCCAAAATTTTAGGCTGGGTTCTCTCAGAAGACCCAGAAATAAGGATTAACATGCAAGCAATCTGAATACATGAACAGAGGAAGGAAGAAGAGGCTAAGGGAAGACAAGGAAGTCAATAAGATGAGCACATCCTTTGAGGAACTCTAGGAGACAGCATAAGACACACCTCAGAGTCAAGCCAACGGGTATGGAAAGAATAGAGATGTTTCTCCCGTACTCTGACCCCCGTCACTGGTTGAGAGCAACTTTATTGCAGGGGAAGGCACTAAATGTGGCTCATGGAGCTGGCTCTGAGGATGGAATGAGCTTGTACCCCAGTGAGGAAAAGGCCTCAGCCAGAAAGTCACAGATATTCACAGAAAGCAGCCTGCAGCAAGTTGAGGTGAGTTATGGGGGCTGCAAGCAAAGCATCTAGCCCATCTTTATATATGCATATGGCCTGAAAACTAAAAGAGGAAATTCCCACCCCTTAAGCACACATGTCCAATTAAGCTGTTCCACACACCGCCCACTGGACTCGGCTTAACAGATTGGTAAGGTATTGGTGTTGACTTTCACCATTTTTAAAGTAATTCTCTCTTGTCTGTCTCCAGCCGAGCAATACAAACTTTGAAGGAGATACAGGACTGAGATGCTTCTACCACCATCCTCCCATGCTATGCACTAGCGCTTTCCACAGTCAGCATCCCCTCCACCATGGAAATCTGTATTCTCCCACAACAAAAGGTGTCTCACGCTGTCCTTGTGAGAAAGGACAAAGAACACTACAAAGACAAAACACTCCAACATTTCCCAAACTCCACCTTTTGTACACTAAAATGAGATCATTTTCCAAGATAGGATGATGTCTAAGGAAAATCTTTCTGATTTTGCAATTCTGAAGTTCCTAAATTAGTCAAGAGAGATAAATATTGCATAGTTTGAAGTTAAATAAATCTTTAATTAATTGATACCTTGGATGTCTTAGTAGCAATGATAAACATTAGTAGTGCTAGAGTTACCATACAGTGACAGCTCACTATGTGCCTGGCCATCTAGTTAGCTCCTTAGTTCTCAGTACAATGCTAAAAGATTCTTGCAGTTTAAAAATCACAAGCCCAGATGTTTAATTAATATATCTAAGGTCACGAAGAAAATAAAAGGCAGATCTAGTGTCCAAGTCCCGACATGGCTTTGTCGTCGCTGTTGTCATTCTTATTGTTGGTTGTGGCATTTGGGGTTTTACCCTGGCACAGCAACTAGCAACCTCTGAAGGGAATTGCTCGGGGACTAATTGCCATAGAAATATTCAAGAAATTGTTGCAAATAGTAGGACTGTTTTCAAAACTAATAAATACTATTTCAGAGCTGTCTGAAATATTTTAACATCCTGCACAATGGTTGATTTACTGGTGGTTGCTGCTGTGTCCTTGAGAAGTCAAGTTAATAATGCCTTCTACACTTATTCTTGAGAGTAGAATAACTTAGAATTGTAGGACCCATAGATCATCTAATCGCCAGCTTGTAGAACTGAAGTCCAGAGAAGTTAAATAATTGACTCGATGATATTCAGCTAGCTCCTTAGCAGCTTGCCAGGATTAGACCCTGGTTTCCTTCAGACTTCCGATCTGTAGCTTTTCCATTCACTGCCCCTTGCCCCAGTTTGAGTCTTTTCATTCCAACTACCCCCTTGGGCAACTGTAGAGCACTGATGCAAACCTAGACAGGTTCCACTGCCCCACGATTTTAACAATTGTCAGAAATGTTTTTCTCACAGCCTTGAGGATGGTGCTATAATAACAGGTTTTTTAAATGTCTTTTCCCCGAAAGAAATAACAAGCCAAGATCCAGACTTCTGCTTCATCATTATATAATACTTGTCTGGGATTGCAAATCACTTGCAGAAGGACAAAGCTGGGGGAAGAAGGGGTAGGTGTGAATCTTTTGTGATTTCTTGAGTAACATGAGGCGGTCTGTCATTCTAGGAAGCTAAATCTTATGTGGCATGCTCTCAGACCCATACACAATCAGGCTCCGGATTATCTTAAAATTCGACCTGCAGTTTCTGAGGCTGTCCCTGAATACGAGCAGAACACAACGGTAGCAGACAGACCTGTTTTTCTCTTCTCCCTTCCACCCAAGTAAGAGAACAGGCTAATAATAAATCAAAGTTCTAGAAGTTGAATTTGAACTGAAAATATCTCCGAATAAAACGTGTTTCTGCCACGGGGGGGGGGGGCACACGGGCTATCAGCAGAGCATGAAACTAGTGCATTTTCTATGAGTGCGCGCCCTCTGGTGATGAATTTCAGTAAAGACTGGCTCTCTCGGAGAGGTAAACAAAATTACTATACCAAAAAGAGTTTTTTACTGGCGGGGAGAAGATCTATAGAGAACTCGTTAGTGCTCAACTTTAAAGTCCTAAGTTGGCGGTTACGGAGGATCAGCTGAGAGCTGTGTTATTTCTCATGACGATTTGCACAAGAGAAATTCAGAAGTGTTGTTCATCAGAGTACTCAAAATACCTTCTTGCTAGGCGTGTTTACAGGAAAATGAAAATAAAGCAACTCCGAAGGCGCAGCAATGGAAAGCTTTTGGCTATTTATGTTGAACTCTTACCAAAACACCCCGAAGTGGCCTGTAGTCCGGCACGCAGTCCCTTCAGTTTGGGAAGATGGATGAAAAGAATTCGAGAACAAATAGGCGTACCGTCTGAAAGTGTTCTGTCTAGAAATAGGAGCTTCTTTTAAAATACAGTACGACATGCTGTGTCTTCCGCGGCAAATCCGCCAGTGGTGACTCTGCCTTTGTACTTTGTGCCTCCTTGTGAAACCTCTGCCACGTGCTGGTTGTTATATTAAGTGCTTAGACTGGAAGGGCGGCCAGAGAAAGCCAGCTCCTTCCTGAGACGTTCCGCTCAGCTCTACTCCATTCCCGCTTGCCGCTCACACTGGATAAGGGGTGCACTGCGGTGGCCTGTGGTTAGCTGCAGTTGCCCTTGCTCCTTCCCTGCTTTCTTCTTCCACTCTTCCCCACCCACGCCTCTAACTCAGACCGCCTCAACTGCCTCCGTTACTCGTCCACATCAGCCCTTGCCCCACTATGCGCCCAGGTTTATTTCTTTAGCGAGTCTCAGTTTAACCTCCTGGCGCATGAGAAATACAAAACCAAATCAGCTGGCTGAGTCTAGCACTCAAGGGGACCGTGCACGGGGTTTGCAATTCCCGTCCTGGGACCAATCAAGCAGGAGCCCATCAGCAAACAGATCGCATTACATAAGGCAGCTGTGAGGCCAACTATAGGGTCGGGGAGGCAGATCAGAAGGCGGCAGCTTCACCCATGAGCTGGAAATTCCTATATCGGGCCCCGTGAGAAGCAAACCCAGACGGCTGTAGTTAGGCAAACATTTTGTGCCAGCCGGCAAGCACATGGGTGTAGAACAGAATCCCCTCCTACGTCTGCGTGCTCTAAAATCGAAACACTTAGCAGAATTCGTGCTACCCCAGGGGAATGCAGAAATATGCTTTGCTTCTTTGAAATTCCTTCAACTCTTTACTAAAGCTAGTTGTGTGCTGGGGATGGCGATTTAGCTGATTCGTTTTGTTACGGGGAGCCACGAGTTTAGTGACTGAGGAAAACCCAGCAGCCTGGTCTTATGAGTGTAACCCACATTAGCCTTTCCTGCTCTCCGGATGAGCTTTCTCAGTAGACTATTGGATGAAAAGAAAGCGGGCCATCTGCCTCAGAAAAAAATTGAATTCAGCTGTGATAACCTGACTGCATGTCAAGGCTCCGACTATATTTAAAGAAGTCTGCATCTCAGATGGAGATTTGGTTTGAGCAATGAGCAGGCAAGTAAAACCTCTCTCCACCTGGAAAGAAACTGTGCTAAGAAAAGAGACTGGAATGGAAATCATTTTTCACCCCACGTGATTTGGGGTGCTCTTAAGTAGGTCATTGCTGCTCTGCTATGCGTTCAGTGAGCTCACTGATGCTCATTCTGCTTTGGGCGATGATAGCCATGATTGAGCATTGCTTGTAAGTGGAAATGTTCTTTGCTACCAAGAAATCATATGCTTATATTTATTATGCAAGAAAAATCCTCTCGCTTTTGAGAGCAAATCTCTATTACATGGATCTTGTTAATTGCATTGCAGAAAGGAAATAACTAGAATAATAAGAGGGAGGAGAGAGGGAAGAGCGAAGAGGGACCGGGAATATTTAAGGACTGCAGAGTAAGTCCCACTCTAAGAAAGGGTGTTGATTCATGGCTGATAATAGCCAGTTGGAGGAAGTTAGAAAACTGACAACTTCTGGTGGGGTCCACGGAATCTGGGACTAGACATAATCCAGCTGTATCTAGCCCCCTAACCACTAAGAATCTTTGCTGACAATAACGTGATGGGAAGTGTCTCTGAAGTGAAGGTGGCAGAAACAGTGAGGACTGCAGAAGAGGAGAAATGAACCCATTCACTACAAAGGAGAAGCACCAAATATATACTTAAGCGGGAGCTGTGGAAAACCCCAAAGAAGACAGTGAACCCGGGAATTAAATGGTTTCCCACATGCCTATAAAAACCCTGCTAATTACCCCTCCCCGCCTATACAGGACAAAAGCAGTTCTTTATTGATGATGGAGAGATGTGACATTCACAAAGTCATAATGTGCTGTCATGCATCACAGATCCAAGGGTCTACATCTTTCTTGTGATTAGCCTTTAGGACTTCTTGTTACATATGCATGGGTGACAGCTGGTTTGGGGTTCAATAACAAGACTTTCCACATTTTTTTACTAGTAATTTCTAAAATCTATCACAAGACTCTCCAAAACCTTAATTGTGAATTGTGAAAAAAAAATTGTGAATTGTGTTCGATATGCAAAATTCTGGACCTCTCCATGCACTGCATTTGTTGCAGCTGTTGCTATTGAAAGTAATGATATTTTGTTGTTTGTGACAATAAGAATGGACAAATAAAGGAGACAAAGGGGATACAGGTTCCGCACGCTGCAGCAGTTTCCGAGAAAAAAAAAAAGAAAAAAGATTTTATAAAAGGTTTTGCTGTCATCTAGTGGTTATGGTGTAGAACTGTCTTATTTTGACAAAATTCATTTGACTAAATTTTAAAATGCCTTTACACTGTGCAAAGTGCTAGTGGTTAAAATATTAATGGTACTACTTGAAATTACCAGTAATAATAACATCACTGTGTCCTTGATAAGTTCCCAATCTATTAGAGGAATCAGCTACTTCAATATTTACAGCAAAACCGTATGCTGTAAATAAAACCATTAACCTTAATAATAGTTAACATTTATGTATTATCTAGTATGTGCCAGACATTAATCTCAGTACTTTGCATGTTTTAACTCATCTGATATTTTCAGTAACCCTATAAGGTGCTATCTTAAACCTCATTTGGTTGAAAAGGGACCTGAGGCTCACAGAGCTTACAGAACTACCCCAAATCACACCCAGGTAAGGACTAGAACCAGGATTGAAATGAGGTAAACCGGCTCCCATTTTTTCTCTCACTACTGTTTGTTCATATGACAAATATAATAGAAGGATACCTAGTAAGTGACTACAGAAAAGGAAACCATGGCTATAAAGATGTAAGCAAGAATTTAGAGGAGAATGTCTAATATATTGTCAAGAGAGAATTGATAGGAGCTGGTAGAATGGAGGGAAGAAGAAAGGAAGATGGTATTTTTTGGAGAGGCAAATGGGAAGTGGTGATCAAGACCCCAAGTTTTGAGGTGGACTGAGTGGAAAGAGTATGGGTGAAGATAACCCTCCCATTTCTAGTTTAGATGCTTAGAGGTGATGAAAATTAAATGTTTCAACCAAAAATATGAATACTTAGAAACGGCGTGTGCACAATTAGTACAACTGTTCCTTCCTGTTGTGGATGGTGCACTCAGAGAAGATGTAAGACTGAATGCGGTTACATGGGTTTGTAATCCCATCACTGGGAGGTGGAGGGAGGAAGATCATAAGTTCAAGGCCAGCCTGAGCAATTCAGTGGCTTAGTAAGAATCTGACTCAAAGTTTAAAAGAGGGGTAAGGGATTTGCTGGTGATTTAGCTTAGTGCAAATACTCTGGGTCCAATCCCCAGTTACACACACACACACACACACACACACACACACACATAAATACGTGATAATTACTTTCTAAAATTTTCAAAGTTTTGGAGTAGAAAACATCTATCACAAGCTATACCTAAAAGTAAACGTTCAATTTTTTTCTATGGAGTACACAAAAAGTGAGTAATGTGGAGCCCTATAAGTTTTATCCTCAGGTTAATCGTTCATAGAGCTTTATTAAAGCTGGAGAAACCTTGGAATTCAACTACTGTATTCCAACTTCCCCATATCACAAAGTTTCAAATTAATCACTACTGAACACTACATTATAACAAAGAACTGAGGGAGTCACTGTGTGAGACAGAAGTGTAGTAGAGTTCTTGTTCTCAAGTTTACGCTTGAGTTGAGAAGATAACTGAGTGTACAAAGTAGTTGCTCTTCTGGTCTGCTCAGAATCTATCGCCCTTCTTTTGGTCACAGAACCCTCTGTTTCCTTGGGGAAACCATCCCTCCTCCACCACCGTGCTTTATATGAGGCTGACCCCACCTAAGGCCCCAAGTGACACAGCCTAGCCCATACCACTAACAGCGCATTCCCATGGTGACAAACTGAGCCAGGGATGAGATCATGACGTAGCCAAGCCAATAAAATTAAGTATGTGTCAGCCCAGGCATTTCTCTGAAACTTTTTCTAATTTTTTAATCACATGCAAAGCTAAATTTTTTTCTTTAAATTTGAAGTTCAGTATTGATTGTTACACCTGGTGTGGTGGACACGCCTGTAATCCACTTGGAAGGCAGGAAGATTGCCTCAAGTTCAAAGCCAACCTGGGCTACATAATGAGTTCAAGCCCAGCCTAAATTATATAGCAAGACCCTGTCTTAAAAAAATTGAATGTTATTTATTCTGTATTTTTATTTCCCTAGTGTAAAGGAATCCTTTGTATCTTACTATAGGCCCTTCCTCTGAAACACCTTCCTTTACCTGTCCTGTCTCCTATACCTTTAAGATTCAGCTAAAATTTCAACTTCTTGAAGATATTTTTTCCCCTGTGTCAATCTGGACTGACTGCCCCACATTCCCAGAAATTGTTGCCTTCTGGCTAAAGTTTTAGCTGTTTTCTATTTCACTACATTTTCAGCCTCATCATCTGTAGTTTATGCCCAAAATTTGTATTTTAATGATTAGATTTTTTTTTCCTTTCAATGTAAGTCAATTGGTTCTTTTTCAAGTATGCCTGGTCCTTTTTGGTAATACCTTAATATTTTATGTTTTTCTGTTTGTTTTTTTATTTGCTTCTTTTGAAACTAGGTTTCATTGTGTAGTTCAAACCGGTCTTGAATTTGGGGCAATCCTTCTGCCTCAGCCTCCCAAGTGCTGGGATTACATGTGTACACCACTACCCCTAGCCCCTGGTGCTTTTGTTTTTCTTTAAAAATTATTAGGTAATTTTAAAGAGGGATTGTTTGGCTGTGAAGCACAATTTCTCAATGGTATTACCAAAGACTGAATTTCTCCACAGGATTCCATCATCATTCAGCAGTGCTATGTTTTCCTTAGGAAATAAAAGATTTAGAAAAAACTATGTCAACATATTTCATACTATATATTTAATAATCTCTCATCTGAAGGACTTGGTTTTACCCAACTCTTAGCTGCATTTGGCTATATTTCACTGACAGTGGCAAATATCCTTATGCTTGTATTAAATGGTGAGCTCCTATTTAGTAGGGCTTTATCTGCATGAATGTTTCATGGCTTGTATTAAGCATGAGATTTTCTAAAAGATGCAGTTTGCTTCTGCCAGGGGAATCACTGGATAGGGACTGCTTTTTATGTTCAGTTTATGAGGTGGGGTTTACTGGTTCTTAAAGGAAGTATGTATTTGAATAATGAATTCACTCAGAGCAAAAGGCCTAACCTTCCAAATGGGGGCCAGGAGAACAGAATAGTTGTCATCACTGTGTGGACTGCGATCCAAGCAGATTTTTATTCTGTCGTATCCTTTCACTGTGACAGACCCCTATGAAGATCAAGGCTTTAAAAACTCCTACCTTTCTGGCTTTCCCCTGGCCTGA
>PVLD010020629.1:0-33468 GCA_004027595.1 Dinomys branickii | reverse complement strand
TTTTATTTGAAAATAGACTGTGTTAAGGGTATATCTTTTAAAACCAACAGCAACAACTTGAAATATAAAGCAGTAGAGTTGTAAGTAATTGCAGTAATAAGCTGCAAATATATTTGAAACAGGGTACAAAAAATAGATAAATAAAAATTAAGCCAAAAATAAAAGAGAGGGTAAAGAAAATATTATACACACATAAAATAGATAGTAGTATGTTAGACTTACACCCTACCATAACAATAATTACAATAAATGTCAGTGCCTCACATTTCAATTTAAAAAAAGACTGACTTCCAGTTTCCAGGCTGGCATGTAAGAAACCTAGAAGTAGTAATCACTCTGTCCTAACAGTAGGTAAAAAGCTGAACCAATTGAGAATCAGCAACTTGTATAAGATCAAGATACAAGATCAACTTGTATAAGATCCTGATGTTACAGGAAAAATTACCTCCCCTAAAATTGGAGATACAAACTAGCACATACCAGGAATTCTCACAGATCAGAACAGAAACCTTCATGAGAATAGTAGTGCTGCAGGGAAACCTGAACTGTAATTTACAAATTGGTAGACACCTAAATAACCCAACTTCGAGAAGAAACTGTAAGAGAATTAGAAAATAGGTTAAACAATATGAATTAAAACCTATCAAAGTGTGTGCAATGTAGGTAAAACCCTGCTGTACTTAGAGGAAAATCTGATTTTGATGTGGTTGTATCAGACACTGTGAACAGAAATAACCACAGCACATAAAACCAGCATTTCGCATGATAGAAGGACCATGTACACTGTCTCACCTGGCGGAGGTAGGGAGCAGGGCTGCAGCACAGCAGGGTGCAACCTGTGGGCAAAATGTAAAGAGGGCGATATATGGGCTGGATGTTGGAAAACGAGTGGAAGTGGAGAATTTCTGGGAAGGAAGCAGCCTGAGGAAGGGCACACAGGGTGCGCTAGGATTTGAAATTTTGCGGGTAGCCTCGCTGGTGTTGATGTTTGGCTACCGCAGAAGATTTATCAGGAAACGGGACTGGAGCACAGAATAAGTTGCACATGATCAGATTGAGAGCAGCTCATCTGTCCTATGTTTGCATATAAGTAATCTTGTGAGCCAGAATTCCTTCTGTTAACACATCCAGCAAAATATTCCTGTAACCATTCTGAAGGAAAAGTTATGGAGACAGATGCAACAGCCCAATATGGATCACAAATATTGCAGAAAAGGATGATTTCACAAGTACCAAAGTGAACGCCAGCTTTTCCACACACAGGTTTAGTACAGGTTTTAGTCAGAAGCGTGCCTTACTGCAGCTGTGTGGCAGGTCTACCTGAGCCAGCTCCATCGAAACCTCTTCACAAAATCCAGCCAGCATGCAGTGTGAGAAAGCAGCCCAGCTACAATACGCCATGGAAAAATCTTGACTTTGCAAATAGAAGATTGCTGTGACCAGCAACAAACTCCCATCCATGTGTTGTCCCTCCAGGGAATGGTTTTGTACCTGCATGTGCTGGTTGGTCCTGGATCACTGGTTCAAGGCCTTTCACTACAACTAAACATTTGACAGAGTCAGTATTAGTGCCATATCCATAGCATCAAAAGACCGCATCAAATTCTTCAATTTAAACTGAATTTACCATTGTCAGAGTCATAAAGCACTTTTATTTTCCATAATTTACAATTAGGTTGGAATAGAAGCAAGTGGTATTCAGGGTCTGTTAATGTTACTCAGTTACAGAGCCAGAGGATTTCATGAGGTATACAATTTTTCCCTCAAGGCTAAATATGTAATTATGAAAACATCCCAAACTGAAGAACAGTATTGTCATCTATTTCCATGAATGAAAAAAGACCAGTTAAAAGTAAAGAGATTATGGATAAAAGGGATGCAAAGTTAAGTTTTATTTGCCAATGCAGAGAGCAAGTTATAAACAAACCAAAAATTAAAATGTTTCAATATAGTAAGATATGGCTTTCATTTTTTTTTAAAGATAGCCTTAAATTATTTAATTAATTTCTCTGATTAATTCACTGTGATGTTTAAAGACGAGCAGGGATCAGATAGCTGACTGTTAAACTTTCAGTGGTCCTGAAGCAGTGAGTCCTACATCTGCTTTGGTATGACAGACAGACGATTTGACAGAGAGACTGTGCTGTACTCCATAACCCAGGACCCTTTCCCATAAACCCACGTAAACCACAAAGAGTACTTAGGTTTTTAAAATTATTTTTATCCCTAAACCTACATTGAAGTCCTTTTGGTAAAATCAGTATATTAATAACTTGTATTTTTATAGGATTGCTATGAAAATCAAATAAGAGAGAAAGAATAATGCATATATGAAAGACCCTTGTACACTATGTGGCACCCCAGAAGATATTACACAAAGCACCTTGCATTCATAATGCCCTTCTCAGGGCTGGGGATATAGCTCAGTGGAATAAGCGCCTGCCTAGCAAGTGCAGGGTCCTGAGTTCGATCCCTAGTACCGCAAAAAAAAAATAATAATAATAATGCCCTTCTCAAGCACTGCTCACTTAGAATTCAGTTTGCAGTCACCAACTGAGGCCCGTGATGTGTCAGGGACTCTAGGAGCTGCTGGGGACCTAAGATGCAATATCCCGCCTTTGAGGAGCTCATGGTCTGGACTCTGAAGGCATCAGATAATCTTGTCTGAGCCTGAGGAAAATGCTGGGAGAAACAGAGGAGAGGAATTTTGCAGAGGAATTGGAGTCTAAGCTAGAGAAATGAGTTATATCTTCTGGGCACAGGACTCTGTACATTAGCAGCCTTTCCTACACACTTAATGGGTAACTTGAAATGATCTCATTTGGTCTATTATTAATCCTTTGATGGTAGTTTCTTTTTTATGAAGACAGTGAGGTTTCTAAAAGGTAACTTCATTTTAATTAAGTGACTTGACCTTCAGCCCATTGTTTCAGCATAAACAGGGGCAACACTAGCCTCCGTACTCAAGAACCACTCAGCACTGCATAATGTTAGTATATGTGGTGTTTGCAGTAACAAAACTGAAATGTGAGGTCTTATTGGAACCATGTTTTTCATGCCAGAAACACTTTAAAGGAAGAAACTGTGACAATCAAGGACCGCTACTATACAACTAGAATTCTGTCAAAACCAGGAAAGCAGAGTAAATAAGCTGATGTGCATGTGCACATTTTACACTGATAAACTACCCAGTAGCAAACCTATTAGCTTTCTGGGCCGATAAACCTCCACTGGTCTCAATTCTCTGTGAGAATATCAAACAAGCTGGCACTGATATAACTCTCCCATGGCCACACTACCCCATAAACATGGCAAAATCTGTGTGTGCTAAGCAGCCCACGTGGGCTTACATCAGAAGGAGCTTCTGTTGCTCTTTTTTGTACATGTGCTCACACACACACACACATGCACACATCCACGATGCAGCCGTAAGAACAGCAGCACACTGCTAGCACCATCACTCTGCTATGTGGAAAAGATTTTCTTGAGCATCTTCTAAAGATTTTTAAAAGTTAAAAGTTTTGTTTGTATATATTTGCAGTGAAAAAGGATTATTTTCACCATGGGACACTGGCACAAGTACATAGTACGTCTTAACTCTTCTGAGCGTTTTTGAAAGATCTTCCAGAGGTGATTTAGCAAAATTGCTCGGTAGCAACCAGAGCCTGAAGATTCCTCATCACCATAGAGGGCTGAGCCAAGTCACTGTGTCTCCTGTGGAGGACACACAGGGAGAAAATCGTCCCAGGAACATGAACTGAATTCCAGAAAACAACCTTAAAATCCTGCAATAAAGCGTTTTAGAAATTGTGTTCATTAACTAGACAGTACTTTGTGGCCATCAAAAGTCATGTTCCTATTTGTTTTGAGTCCAAGCTCATGATAGCACAGGGAAATTTTTTTTAAAATAGGTCATAAATGGATGATCATTTTCTTAAATATATACTTATGAAACATGCTTATAGATAATATGTTTATTTAATGTTTCATGTTTATATAATATGAAAATCTGCTTATAGACATAAAACCTACTGTAACAAACTGTTACTCATTTTTTTTGATACAGGGTCCTGCTCTATAGTTCAAGCTGGTCTTAAACTCACTACATAACTCAGGCTAGCCTCAAACTCAAGGCAATCCTCCTGCCTCAGCCACCTGAGTGCTGGGAATATAGGCATGTGCCACCACACCTAGATGAGCTTGTTATATTTTAAAAGGAAAGTAGACTAAAAAGAAAGACATTAACATTACTCAGTTTTTTAATGTGTTTCAAGCAGTGCATTTACTGCTATGAATATTTCTATTTTATTAGTAATAAACAAAGTAGAATAACAGAATAATGTTCTCATTAAAAATGAGAAATTGTAAATATACACTAGCCTATGCATCCTTTCTAGTCTTCATAAAAAAGCATAAACTACTTTGCTTTGTTTTAAGGCACAAGCCTATAAAAGCAAAAATATGGAGAGAGGATTTTTGGAGGTGAAAATGAATGAATGAATTATAATGGACTGAGAGTTCAAACTCAAGTCAAGTCTGGTGACAACACATTAAAGAAACACCATGTTTTTATTTTATTGATTTATTATTGTGGAGAAGAGATCCAACCCAAAGCCTTCTGCGCTGTAGGTCAGTCCTCTAACACAGAGCTCTGCCCCAGGTCCAAACAACATGATTTATAGCAAAAAATCCATACAGCCTCAGAAATCAGTGCAAGTAGAATAAGAGGTTGTTTAGCAAGCAGATAGGCAATTCCCATACTGCAGTGCTCGCTCCCACCCCTCTAGCCTCATAACTATTTGCCCTCTGTGCAGGGGGAGAGAGGCTGCTTCTTCTCTGGGTCAGGTGAAAGAGGCCCTGCTGTGGAGATACCAAGAACACATGAGTAACATCCAAGACAAAAGATGTAAAAGCTTTCGGGACAAGTACTGAGACTGTTCAGACACTTCTCCTGTGGTACTTAAGCACAGGTAGTGCATTTGTACCTTCCATAAAGAAAATAGAAGAGGGAGCTGAGAAAACCTAGGAAAAGCACATAAAAATATTGTCATGGTATCCCTGAAGAAGTAGCCTCACCTGTTCAAACTACAGGGAAGTTGAAATTTAACATAGAATTTCTAGCCAATTTTTAGAGCCCTGCTGTTAACTCTAAGCACACAGCTAGGAATTATCATACGTTAGTATGAACAAGCATGAGTAAATAACCTGAGCATTAAACATAAGCAGCATTCTGGACAGAAGGTGCAGAATACAGTGGAAGACCAAAACAGAAACACGTCACAATTACGTAGGGAGAGCGGTCAGGGGAATCAGCAGCCTTGGCAATGGTGCTGCCAAGGATAAATGCACAAGAAAAATGCTTGAAATCAAGAATATGTAGAAAGATTTCCAAAAGGGCGAGGAGAAGCAAGAAAAAGGCCTGTGGTGAGGGGACTGTGCATGGGTGGTTTATCCGATAGGAATTGGTTCAGTGGAGCATAACATAAAGTACAATTGGGATTAGCCTAAATCAAGATGCAGCCAGCTCAAATGCCCCAGCAGACCTTCAGGAACCCATGCAGTGCTCTCACTTCCTGTTGAGCTAGAATTAATCACACATCATTTGTCCTTGTGACATTTTTATCTCATCATTAAAAGATATCTACTTTACACTCATGTTCTATACAAAAAGGGAGAAAGAGCAAAGGGCAAAGGGCACAAGGCAAAAAGCAGAGCCATTAAAAATGTTTCTTCTGAACAGTTCCCCTAGAACCCCTACTTTTGATTTCACTGTATTGGTCAAAATTGTGCCACAGGGTCACTCAAGGCTGCACAGGATATGTAGGATTTGGGGGTTTCTTTTAAGCTGCACTCATTACTGCTGTGATCAATATCAAGTTGTAGTGTAAAAAAGAACACAATGATTTTGGGTGCAGCATATAACATAATTTTAAAAACTGAGATGTTTTAATGCTAGGGTTTAAAATTTAATTCCATGTGTCACTAACCTAAATCATACACAGTGGAGAAGACCTGTAATTTAATAATCATCCTGGATCCCTTCATGCATATGTGGTGATGACACTAAAGGGTGCACATACCTGTTACCCCAAAACTCTAGGAGGCCAAGGCAAGGAGATCCCAAGTTTGAATCCCAGCCCTGGCAGTTTAGACTCTCAGTGAGACACTGTCTCAGAAACAAAATTTGTCTAAACAAATCTGGGACTGTAGCTCAGTGCAAAAGTCTTGGGCTTGATCTGCAGAACTGAAAAACTGTAGGGGAGCAAATTGTACAGAGTAAAATGGAAAATAAGCAGCTCTCTTTCCTTACCTTTCAAGGAACTGTTTTTAGGTACTGCAAAATTTTTATAATGGAAAATTTGCTTTAAAATGTCATCAATATCGTATCTTGATGAATATAGATGTTACATATCTATAATATACCTGGTAACTCTAAGGAACTATGCAAAGCCTAACACTGAACTATGCCAGAATCAATAAATCTAAGTTAAACACAAAAATTGCTTTTTTGTTACAAAAAAATATACAGTATCTCCAGCTCAATGTATACATCACTTGAAAAACTGTAGTTGCAAAATACAGTCTTCTGTATTTTATATTGTTGAGTTTTTCAATTTAAAGTCAAGGAAGAGGGGTATGTATAAATCGCTTCTTTTATTTTTTTTTCAAGAAGCCATTCTTTCTTTTTCATTATCTGCTCTGATTACTACTGTAGCTTCAGCAAATATAACAGTGTAAAGATGGTATAATTAACAAAATTCTTCTCTCATTGCATTTCTCACAGAAAGGTACAGGCATGAACAATGGCAGCATGGGCATATATAGCTATTATTAAGAACAAGAACTCTTAAGTATAAGTGCTATAGATTGCTTAGCTCAGCACAGTAGTCAGGAGTTGAATGTGTTTTTCTGATAATATACTGGGAGAACACAACTTATCCACACTTATTAAAGAGGGAAAGCTTTGTAGCTAATGTAAATGCACGGAGAGATGTGACATTCATTTTAAATTGTCAATAAGGGTGACATTTGTGAAGCAGTCATTTTCAGACTAACCTACTCATTGGAATGACTTTTATATTTGCAGATTCCTGAACCTTTCCCAGAAAGTGGATTTAGCAGTGTGTGGGTTGGTTCTGGTTCTGGGGACCTGTCATTCCAGGTGAATATCAGAGACAGCAAGGAGACAATGAATAAAGCTTTAATAGTCTACACATTTTATTGTGGCTAAAACTGTGCCCTAAGCTTAGAGGGGGAGAGAAGGTATTTGCCTAGCATGTTTACCTAGCATGGGCGTTCTCCATCAGGAGTGAATTTGTCTCCTGGGGGCTGATTTTCATAGCTGGAGACACTGTGAATTGTAGCAGCTGAGGAAGGGGAGAAGCTGGGGAAGGGGTTGGGAGGCCTCCTCCACTGCTGCCACCTAGTGGGTGGAGCCAAGGGATGTTGCCGAACATTCTAATAACGTGTAGCTCCAACTACAAAGAATGATCTGGTTCAAAATGTCAGCAGTGTTGAGACAGAATAGTCTAAGAGGGATAAGGATGCATATAAAAATATGTAATATGTGACACAAAGACTGACGTGTCCGTGAAATACATCAATAGATGTTATAACAAGTCTGCATAGGGTGAGTCAAGGTCAGCAGGTGAAGGACACTTGGCTCAAGAATGCAGTCTGGGGGCTAGGGATATAGCTCAGTGGAATAAGCGCTTGCCTAGCAAGCGCAGGTCCTGAGTTCGATCCCCAGTACCGCAAAAAAAAAAAAAAAAAAGAATGCAGTCTGCACGTTTTCCTCCCGCATCGCCACCCGAGCGTTCTTTTATTATGAGGAGAACAGTATTGTGTACTTGCAGTTTCAAGTAATTGTGAATTTAGTAATTGCTTAAATAGGTGGAAGTCTATACTCTTATCAAAGTCACATTCTAATGGAGTCAGACAGGCTGGCTAGTGTTTAAGAAATGCAAAGGTGAAGTGGAACAGCTGGGACACTCACATTTCTAGTGCGAGTGAAGATTGGTACAACCACTTGGGAAAACTGCTCGGCAGAGTCTACAGAAACTGATTCACACTCTCCGTGATTGCTTCAAACACTTCTGCCCCTTGATATGTGCATACCAGAAGTGCGTGTACCTGCGCACCGGCAGTCACATACAGAAAAGCTCATCACAGCGCTCTGGGCCATCGTCCAAAACTAGATACAGTTAAAATGCCCAATAAGGGTAAAATGGGCTCCTTAAAGATTGGAGTTTTTCACACAAACAATAACATAAGCAATTAAGCCAAATACAGTACTGAATACTCAAAATTACATAGGTCTCCTGAATGTAATGTTGTGTGAAGGATGCCAGACACAAAACACAGACATGGTACAGCCCCACTCAGACCAAAGTCAAAGTCAGAATTAATTTATGACATATAGGTCTAGTAGTTGTCCACTGGGGAGGAAAATGAATGAGAGATTTCTCAGTGCCAGCTGGGTGCTGAAACAATCTGTTCTGTACTGAGTGGACCTGGTAATCCTATGATCTTTGTGATTTTCTGAATACTATATTTCATAAAACATTTTACTTAATAGTGCAGTGATAAGGGCTATGAAGAAAGTAAAGCACAACAAAGGAATCTGAGGACAGGCTGGTGTGGAAAATATGTTATATAATGAGAGCAATAAACATTTTCTTTAGAAGGTCAGATTTAAATATTTTAAATTTTAAATTTCCTAAGCCATATGATCTGTATCACAACTATTTTACTCTGCTATTGTCACAAAAACAGAAATAAATCATGAATAAATGAGTGTGACAATATTCCAATAAATATATGTATATATAAATTTGATTTAGTAAAGATTTATGTGAGGTATTTTACATAACAAATATGGAAAACAACCATGTATAATTATAAAATTTGTTTATTTTTAATGGATACAATAGCTTTACAAAAGTAACAAGTAGTGTATACTGTTAGCATATCTATCACCTCAAACATTTATCATCACTGTTTTGTGCTGTAACATTCAAAATCCTCTCTTCCAGGAACTTAGAAATACTCAGCGCATTATTGCTAACAATAGTCAACCTACCATGCAATAGGGTATCAAAATACACTCCCTCTGCCTAACTATAATTTCGTACTCACTGGCCAATCTTCTTCCCATCTGCCCCTCCTGTCTTCTCACCCCAGCCTCTGGTAATCACTACCCTAACCCTAACTTCTCCAAATCCACATTTCTTACATCTCACATGTCAGTGAGATCATGCGGTACTTGTCTTTCAGTGTCTGCTTTATTTTACTTAACACAATGTCACCTGCATCCACAATGTCACAAATGACAAGATTTCACGTTGCTATGACTGAACTGCATCCCGTTGTGCATATGTTCCACATTTTCCTTATCCGTTTGTTCATTAATGGGCACTAAGCTGAGCTCAGATACTGCTATTCTGAACAGTGCTGCAGTAATCATGGGAGTGCACGAGTATGGTCAACACACTGATTTCATTTCTTTGGTTTTTTTAACTGAAACAATGGTTTTCAATGAGAACCAGAGGTATGGTTACAATTACTGGGTACAGGGGGAAAAAGTTGCTCCAGAATCTCAGAGTCAGACTAGTACGGCCTCTCCCTGCGATCCTGTCTGTGCTCACCCCTGGAATCCATCTTGCCAGGGCCAAAGCCGCCTCTGTCCACACCACCCCGACTCCCTCCGCAGCCCCCAAGATCCCCTCCATGGCCCTGGCAGCATCCTGATCATAGCTGCCTCCGCCACCATGACGATCATAGTTACCCGCATACGGGAGCCCCCTGGACCCCTCCTGGGCCATCTGGTTTAGGAGCTTTACACTGGTTGCATTCATTTCTTCAAGAAAAGTTCATGTTCTCGCATGTAGGATTAGGACACTTTCCGTCCCAGCTCGCCACTGTCCTCCACTGCCACCACCACTGCTGCCATCTCTATAGCCTCCATGGCTCATGGGTCCTCCTCTCCCTCGGCCTCTCCTCTCCCTCGGCCTTCTCAGCCACTGCTGCAACCCTGATTGAAGTCTGCTCGATGGGTAGCAAACAAGACCTTAACAGGATTCCTGAAGAATTCTTTACCGTCAAACCAGTCAATAGCTGCTTTAGCAGGAGTTTCATCAAATGAAACCAATACTAATACTAATAATACTAACACTAATACTAGTACTCAATGCATTATTGCTAATGATAGTCAACGTACCATGCAATAGAGTACCAAGACACACTCCCTCCGCCTAACTATAATTTCGTGCTCCCTGGAATCCATCTTGCTTCTATTTGTATTTCGCCTCTCCCTTCAGCCTGTCAGTTTCCCTGTCTGTGTACAAACTAATCATGGATTGTCCGGGTTTCTTATTGGTCTTAATAATGCCGATCTGCTTGAAGTAATCAGCTACAGACTCCATTGTAACATTCTCACCCGGGCCTTGCACAAAGACAGTGTTGTTGTCTGAATTATCCTGCTCAGAATCACGACGTGATTCTTGGTCCCGAGGGCAATCAAATTTATTGAAGCCGCCTCGATCACTTCCGCCCATGCTGCCTCTGCCTCCACGGCCACCTCCACAACTCTGGGTTCATAGCCACCACAGCTGCGGTTGTAACCACCGCCAGCACCCCTGCCTCGACCCCCACGGTCCTGCTGGCCTGCCCCGTAGCAGCCACCACCACCACCACTCTGGCTCTGATCGCCATAACCACCCCTGCTGCCGCGCATGGAGGACTGAGCTCGGCTGTAACTTCCACACCACCCCCTTCACCACCTCCACTACTACTGTTGTACTGGTTCTGTTGTCCATATCCCTGAGGGGGACTGTGGGAGCTTTGCTGCTCTCGGTAGCTCTGCTGCCATCCACCATGGCCAGATTGTTGGCCAGAGACCCCACTCTGCGGCTGCCCACAGCTGCTGCTCTGAGAACTGCTACCGTAACTTCCCGAGGTGCTGCTGGGAGCTGGCTGCTAACCGTAGCCGGATTAAAAGAACTGCTCCTCATAAGATGACTGGCAACTCTGGCTACTGCCATAGCCACCTGTGGAGCCATAACCCTGGGGAGCTGACTGAGTGCCATAGCGTCTGTCTGTAAGAAGAACCATAGCTACTCTGACACAGCCTGAAAGGTCTGCTGACTGGCCATAACCACCGTAACTCTGCTGTCCGTAAGGCAGATTTCTCTGCCGGAAGTAGTCCTGCCCAGGCTGGGTGGGGAGGCCTCATAGCTTTGGGGTGCTTGTCGGTTGTAGTCATTTGAGGCCATGTCTGCGCAAGTGCACAAAGGCCAACAAGCCCCGCGATCCCACCGCCGCACAGCACCAACTGCTTGAGGACTCTTTTGCAATATATATATACCGAGCACACAGACCGCTAGATCACATAGTAGGCCTGTTTTTAATTTTATGAAAAACTTCCTTATCATTTTCCATAATGTGTAAGGGTTCACTTTTCTCCGTACTCTTGTCAACACTTGCTGTATTCTATATTTTCTATAAGATCCATTCAAACTGGAGCAAAATAATACCTCATTGTGGCTTGGATTTGCATTCTCCCCATGACTAATGGTATTGAGTATGTTTATAAATAACCATTAGTGATTTATATGGCTTCTTTTGAGAAATATCTATTTATATATTTCATCCTTCCTTAATCAGTTTATTCATTTTTGTTTTGTTTTGCTGTTGATTTGAGTTCTTTATATTTTCAAACATTAACGTCTTCTCAGATATTTAATTTGCAAATATGTTCCCTTTCTGTACCTTATCTCTTCACTCTGTTGATTATTTCATTTTTTTAATTTTAAAGAGAATAAAAAAATAACAACATAGACAAATGGTTTGATCAATCTTGCATTCTTACGTCTGGTAAGCTGAGTAACTTTGTTGAAGATAACAATATGTAATATAATGACCACTGCTAATTCCTATCATTTTATTTTGAAACCCTGTAATGTTTTTATTTTATTCCATTTGTTTTGTAAAAGCTTTTTGACTTGGATATGATGCCACTTGTCTGTTTTTGTTTTGTGGACCTTATTGAAAATATCCTTGCCTAGTTTTTGGATATTTTCTGGTTTCATATGAACAGTAGCATTTATTTCTAGTTCTATGAACACTGATTTTGATTTTTTTTTAACAAATCGTTTGAAAATATAGAAGAACAAAGAGAGGAGGTGGACAGCATAAGGGGATAAAAGAAATTATGTACAAGGACCGACCCTTCCTGATAGATGTAATCATTATGCACAGAAAACATGTCCTAAAAAGGGAAAATTTAAAAATAAGAGGGGAAATATACAAACAAAAAAGACAGTGGACAAATTTGATCTGTGGACATGGTTCACAATCTCTAATGTACCAAATATTCAAGGAAGGCATCACTAATGGGTAGCCACACAGAACCCTAAAATAATTGACAGCAAATCATGTACTGGAGGGCATTGAGTCTGGAGAGGAGACAGTAGGTGTTAAAATCTGGGAGTTGGGTCATGCTGGGTATGTTTAAGGAGCACCCTGTAAAACTACAAAACAAAGAACAAAGAAAATTTTAGAGATGAAATCAGAGCAGTAACAATCCACAGTCACAGAAGGTCCTGGACAGACAGGGTTTAGAAAAGTCACTATGGCAATAATAAGGAACATAGAGTAGAGGAAGAAACACTGGAGGCCAAGACACAAGCAAGAAGTTAAAAAACTTTTCCAGAGAAGTGATGGAGCTGGCACATAGATGGGGTGAAGGGAAGGAAGATGTGGGGAGGTATTTAAGGGTTCATTAAGTGCTAAACTCATCCCTGAGATACACACACACACACACACACACACACACACACACACACACCTTGTTTACTTTAAGCATGATAAAATGAGGCTAAAATAAAGAAGTCTCTCTCCTTCTTATTCCCATCTCCTTCCTTTTGTTTAGTCAGAAACTCTACACCAAAAAGGGTTATTTATACTGATGAGGTCCAGACTTTCCAGGCAGAGGAGAATGGCAGCCAACTGTGCTCATCATTTTTAAAGTTTGACAAGTCTCCAGCTCACTAATGTACCTGCTCTGAGCTGGAAGATTGCCTTCAATTTCCAGCACAAAATGGGACAGAACACCTAGCATTGTGTTTCAAAGAACAACTCACCTGTTGGGTTCTTTACTTAGCAACAACTCAGCCCTTTATAGAACTTTAACCGTAGGATGTTTGTCCTCCTCTGTATTTTTCCATTTTTTATGACTGCCATTAAATACTGAAAGTGTCTGAGGCGGCAAAACATAATAGGCTCTGGTTATAATGGGGGTAAAGAGTGAGGTGCAAAAGAAAGATGATTACTGAAAGCTTTCATAAAACTTCCTGTTATTATTGCACAGCTTTTATAGAGGAGATTTATCATGGGTAATGGTCTGTGCCCTTTTGAACTATAGACTACAGACAAGAATTTTAATAGAATGGGTAGTGTTGTATCAGGTATATCAAATATAATCTTTAATTTATTGTATGGTTTTGCTTCATAAGTTAGTACAAAAGGAAAACATGCTTTGGGCAAGTGTAGACATAAACCAGATGTAAATTAAAATAGTTGAATTTAGTAAAGAAAAAGTAATTAAACTCAATTCTGTTAGTATTTATTGAGTTCCTGCCATGTGTCAGACACCATTTAGATTCTAAATTATAGAGATAAATAAGACAGTCTCTGTCCATTTAAGAGTGAACCATCTTCTAGAATAAAGAAATATACAACTAAATAATTGTAAGCATCTGAAAATGGAAGATACAGAAGTGGAAATGATTAAATCTGACCATTACTTAATATTGATCTGCCAATTTGTATATGAATAAACCCAAGATCCAGCAATGAAGTTCACATTCCCAACAGCACAGAGCTAACAAGTGATAGGTTCTAATTTGAGTGCAAATTCAGTCTAGTGGCTTTCCTCTTATATGTAATTTTTGGCCTTTTCCATTCTTATCATAGTCAGCGAACATCTAAGAGACATCGATACAAGTGAGCCGCCATGTTTCATTTAGTCATCAGTTCTTACACAGGTAGACCAAGATTTAAATCTACTGCATTTTTATTTTGTCTGATTTCAGATTTCAGCATCTATCTATATACAAACCAGAACAAAGTTAATGTAACCACCTTGTTGTTATTAAATTCAACAGAAGAATCCATATCACATAGAGTAGTTAATCATATCTATACTATAGTAGGTGCTCAAAAATGTTAGCAATAATTATTGTTATAAAAATGCTTTCATTTACATATATGATCTCTGTGTTGTGGTAGAGTTATGTGAACTAAACGCATGGAAATAAGAGCCTTCAAAACAGATGGCAGTCTAAAGCCATGAGTCCATCTTAGGAAGGGTAAGAGTCTGTGACTCGCCAAAACAGTCACCATCCACAAAGACATGCTACATGCTGGCTAAGTAAGTGGTGATGGCAAAAGCTCTGCCTAGCATGGATTCTGGGTGAACTTGCATGTCATCTGAATCTATAAATATCAGTCTGATTGGAAGTCGAATTAATTTTTTTCAAGGACATCTTAAGAAGTAATTGATGTAATATTTCTGACAAATGGTATTTTGTGTTGTTTCTGTTTTTGTGTTGGCTCTTCAGGACAGGGTCTCACTGTGTAGGTCAGGCTGGCCTTGAGCTCTGTGTAGCTCAGATTAGTCTCCAACTTGCAGCGGTCTTCCTGCCTCAGTCTCTGAAGTGCTGAGATTGCAGAACTGAATCACCATGCCCAGCAAGAGATTATTCTTTAAAGCTGACATTTATTTTCTCTAATCTACAAACAAAGGTTAACCTGTATGTTGTTATACATGTTATAAAATTTCCACATTTTTTCCAAGAATTAGACTTAAATGTAAAAGAATTATGTGTAAGTACCGTACTCGGGCTTGGACATGAAATATAATTCATGACAGTCCAGACACAGCATCAAATAAACACCTTCCAGAGTATTAAATGTTGGAAAGCCTAAATGTTTCCAACATCAATTTTTAAAAACATTTAAAACATAATTTATTAGACAGTGATCATACTAATATGTCTAACTAGCAGCCAAAGAGTCTGCTACAAAGATATAAGGAAATTTTTAAGTTTTGAAATCAAAAACTTGTAAAGTGGAGCTTCTTAGTAAAACTTCTTACTGTTGACCTTAAATATGAAATAAGTCTACCTACATGGGTGCAAACCAAAACTGAGATACTATTAAAAACTATACATATCCTTCCTTTCACATTTTTAAAAAAATAAAGACAGCTTGATGTCGACAAACACAATAAAGATTCCTCATACAACATCAGAATGTGGTTGTATTAAGCCCATGTAAATCTTCATTTACCTCACTTTTCTTTGCATGAATAATGTCCTTTAGTTTATGAAATTGTTATGCTTATAAAATACAGTGTGCTCTGCCTCTCTCACTTTGTTTGACCTTTTTGTTGTACTGTATTTGTGTATTATGAGTGTGTGCGTGCACTCACGCACAAGCATACACTGTGACAGTGAGTAAAACATAACCAGAAGAAGTAAACTATTTTTTGGAGAAGAACTTACTTTTAATTTAAATGTGGGCTTTATAGACAAGAATGACAAGTTCTGATTGCAGCTAATTTCACCAAATTAAAAAGAGCCCACAGGGAAAACTAACTAGTAACAATGAAATGCAACCAAGTGTGCAACAATATCGATCTGCAAACACAAAGTGCGAGAGATAATAAGATACAGTCAGAAAAGCCCATTCGTGTTTATTATGAGGAGAGAGCAGATGCTGGTTTAAGGACTAGAATAAAATGAAAAGCGCATTGATCATTACAGCCAATCCTGACAGCATCGCATATGCGTCACTCTCTGTAGTTCATACATTTGCTCACCTCCTCGGGCAGGGTCCTGACCCAGCGTGGGCACTCAGCCACTTTCATCAGAGTCTCACACATTACGTATTTAGATTTCAATATGTAAGGATAAAGGAAGAAAATCAACCTGTTTCTAGGGATGTGTGCATGGAGCACTTGTCAGGTTGTAACATGGTGTGTGCACAACTCCTCTACCACCCCCTGTAAAACTTCTCTCGGTCTTTCTTTGACAAAAAAATCTCCTGAACCCCCAAAAATTGTTAAGTAGGCAGACAAAAACAATAACTTGAAATAAATGCTATCTTAACTCTTAAATAAAATATTATTTTAGGACTGGTTCTTACAGCAGAGCAGAGATTCAATTAGCATAGAAAAAGATGCTCTCAGTTCTTCCTCTAGATGAACATGTTTTAGAAGCAAAAAGCTTTTTTTGAAACAGGATCTCACGAGGTTCAAGCAGTCCTTGAACTCACTGTGTAGCCCAGGCTGGCTTTGAACTCACAACAATGCTCCTGCCTCAGCCTCTGAAATATTGGGATTACATTCAGTTGTGCACCATCCCATCTGCTAGAAGCAGAAAGCTTTTAGGCAGAGGAAGTGTGAAGATATCTAGAATGATTATGAGTGGAGAAGGGTTATTTCAATAAGAAAATGCTAAACATACTGACCCTAGATAATATAAGTATTTTCATGTCTTCCTGCATTTATCCACTTAACAAAATTGTATTGAGTCACAATGAGGCATAACTATACTCCACCCGTAATTCCACAAATCTGGAAAGGTTGGGCCATCTCCATGGGAAGTCACTGTTCCGTTTTCTCAATATCTTCCTAGTCCTGTTTGTTTGTTTTACTATTTGTCCTCACCACCTTTCATGAATGTCTTAGAACAAACATCATATCGAAAAATACCTAATTTGGTGAATAGGTGTCCCCTTCGGAAAATGTGCCCCCTTCCCAATCGTAGCTGTCATGAACTATCACACTTTTAGGAAGAGACAGAGAAAAGCAGATTTTGAAAACTAGATGAGTGCTGGGTGTGGATGCACTCCTGTGATACCAGTATTTGCAAGGCTGAGGCTGGAGAACTGTCATGAGTTTGAGGCCAGGCTGAGCTACACAGTGAGCTCAGCCTTCTGTTCTGGGTGCCTTCTCAGATGAGAGATCTGTCCAAGATCTGAGCGAACAGTTTTCTACACAGAGGAAACAGCAAGCACAAAGGCTGGGGGAACCACACGAACTTAACATATTAGGGCAGAAAGAAAAAGACACAAAACAGACTGGAATGCAGCAAGTTATTGGAGAGTGAAAGGGCTATAGTAGGAGATTAGGGTGGAGATGAAGACAAGATCTAGAAAGGAGAATACAGAAGGGAGGGCAAAGGTTAGGTTTTATGCTAAATACCATGAGAAGTCATCAAAAGCAAACAATGCTAAAGTAATTTAAGTTTTAAGTGAATATATAGGTATTGTAACCAAAGTTTATAAGATGGCTTGTATCCATTATCTGCTTTTTATAGAACTCATATGCCATTTCCTTTTTACATAAATAAATATATCCTCCATTGATATACTCTTTCCAAAATAGCAATAGCTTTAAGTTTCTTATAAAACTGCCTGTGATTCTTTGGGTACTAACCTTCTGAAGGACATATGTTTTCCTCATACTTTGTTTCCTTGCTGGAGAAGCTATAGATTCAGCTACATTTACAATTAATTATTTTAATGATTATATCACGTTCTGTCTTTATGGACTCTACGTGTGCATTTCCTTGAACCCTCAACATATACCTGAGTTTATTTCTCTGACTTAAACTTTTATATAGTTACAGCTTTTTATTGTTGAGTAATTAAGGAATGCTGAGTTTCAAGAACAGACTTTTATTCTCCACAAAATATGTTCCTATTTGGTTAAGACTTTATTGGGGACTTAGGTCCTTAGACTGCTGTCTTATCTCAATGTAAATAATATTGAAATTTAGTTGTGAAAAGTCCTCCCTAATCTGGTACAGAGTGGATTATATTCTTCAAAAAGTACCTCAGAACATGATTTTATCTGGAAATAGGATCATTATAGATATAGTTAAGATGAAATCAAACTGAAGCAAGGTGGGCACCTAATTCAATATAACTGATTTTCTTATTTAAAATGAAAGAGGAGGATGAGGAGAGAGGAAGAAGAGGAGACAGGCATGTGAGAGGCAGACATGAACACAGGAGGAGCTCCAGGTAGAGACTGGTGTCAGTCAAGGAACTACCAAAAGCCAGGTTGTTGATACATTGAATTTGAACTTCTAGTCATGAGAACTGTGATACAATAAATTTGTTTCTCTAAATCCCCTAGTTATGGTACTTCATGACACAACCCTAAGAAAGTATTATGCAGAGACTACTCAATGCTAAATTATAATTGTCTGAGTACATAATGCCCAGATTAGTCCCAATGCCATTCCAAGGACATCGTCATGATCTTCACCATGCTGTGTCTCCTGTTACAGAGACAGGAATAAAGGAGTAGTTTGCCATTCTAAATACAGGATGCCCAGCTAAAGTTGAATTTCAGAACTCAATACTTGGGACCTAGTTATAATAAATATATACATATAGTCACACATTTATATAGTTTAATCTGAATTCAAATTTAACTGAATGGCTTTCCCTTTATTTTTTAGATCTTGCACTGCTTGAAAGGAGACCGCCAAGATGTAAACATTCACATGGTGTAGGGGTAGGAGGAGCAAATATCTTTGTTTCTTCTGAGAATTTGTTCAAATAGTTGATGCTGAACAAGGGTTGGCCAAGCAAAATGGAAGCACTAAATTCTAACTCTTTCTCAGGTCTAGTGATGTCTGTTAGAAAAAGTCAAAACAAATTGTCTGAGAAAATCAGAGAAACAAAAAGATTAATTTCCAGAAGACTGTTGGAAACATGACGTCTCAAGTCCAATTGGAGATGGGAGATGAAGGAGAACAAACCCTGCTGTTGTCATTACCCGTCATTGTGACACTGTTTGTTAATCCACTAGAGACACCACCATAAAGGAGCAAAGATCGTGACTAAGATTGTGATAGAAGACGGAGACAAGGAAAAGTATTTCAGTTTCTATTTTCTGCTAGAAGGAGCTCACAAAAATTTTGGAAGTACAATAACAGAAAATGAAAAATTATTTTAAGATTGCTAAAACAGCTTAGAGCAAAGTTTCCTGGCATTAATAGAAGAGCAGATGAATATGTGTGCTCTCATCTGATGTTTGGGGTAGAAAGGATGGTAGAAAGGCTAAAATTTAGATAAATTCATAAACTGCAAAGAAAAAAAAATGCCTGCAAGACATTGGCATACACTACACCTAGAAACCCCAAGACAAATTAGCCTCAGGATAATTAACAGAAGATGTAAATTACCCCCAGAAAGGAGGAGACAAGGAAGATGAAGGTCTCTGCCGGAACAGGGCCAATAGCAGGAGAGGCAGAAGGCACACATGTTTGATAATGGTGCTGACAAGCCTGAGTGAGAATTTTGATGCCAGAGACAGAATTACTTTCCCAAACTGAGGGCTCAGTATCCAGGATTTAATTAATTGTCAAGATTAAATCCAAATTTTGGTCAGAATGATCCCAAATAATAAGAAGAAGAAGAATTTCTTCATTTGTGCAGGAATAAATCCAAGCGAAATTAGATGTGCTGCAGAAAGTCTGTATGATACATGGTAGCTCCTGTTTCAGTGGAAGAGACGCTCTTGCTTTTCTAGCTCAGTCTCATCTGCCTTTTCTAGTGAGGGCCGACAACACTGGAGCTGATGAATAAATTATTTGAATCAATAAAAGGACAGGCCAAGGACAGCATGAAGTATCCGACCAGAGTGTTACTGTCAAAAATACCTTCAGACTTTGTGCTGTGCTGAAGACACAGAATCCTCACCGAACAGTCCTCATCTGGACTGTGGTATGCCCGAAGTACAAGGGGGATGTCGAGATCAGTACTCCTGCTAACACTGCACACATCTCAGACTGTGCCGCCAAAGACAAGAAAGTCACAGCTCAGCCACGCGGAGCCTGCCTGGCAAGCGGGAGGTCCTGAGCTCTATCTTCTGTTCCTAAAAAAGAAAAGAAAAGAAGTCTGCATGGATTTCACTCAGGAAACCCTAAAGGAGAAAAAGAAGTGGAGATACCTAAGAAGAGGACATGCATTCACAAAGACAAGCAAGAACGTCAAGTCACTGCCTCCAGGTCGAGGACATGAGGCAAAGATTTGCGAAGAAGCTTCGAGCATGGTGGTAAAGGGTTGGCACGAAGGGAAAGAGGGCGGTGCCACTCACTGCCCACAGGAGGGGCACAACCTGAGGGCTCCCAGATGCACACACAGACTGTCCTTTCTGCTGCTTTCCACCAGAAGACAGACACAGCCCCTTCCCCTTGTCTTACTGTTCACATTTACTAACGTTTCAGACATAAATTTTTAAGGATCTGAAGAATAAAAATGCCAGCATTGGTATGAAAGTCTGAATATCTTACAAGGTCGTTTCGAGAGTAAGATTTTTTGTACGTTTTAACACAGATTTGGGGTCATGTACTACCAGAGATGACATTCACTGGAGACTTGAAGGTAGGCCGCTGTGCCTCGCCCTCTGTTCAGCCGCTGTGCACAGCTATGTGCTGTGGAGCGCACAGAGATGAACAGAACAGGGCCGAGCTGCTGCCTTCAAGCTGCGAGAGGCAGACGCTCTAAAAGGGCAATTAAGCCTTATCAGGAACACGAAACCGACCCAAAAATCCAACTGTAATTTAAGATTAAAACAAAAAGAGATGAAGTGCCATTCAGTAGAGGTAACCTCTTAACCAGAGCTCTGAGGAAAAGCCCAGGTGGCCCCTGAGGACAAGAGCACTGGCCGCCCTCCCTGCTGCCAAGGGAGGCTCCGGTGTGCGCTCGGGGTAAGCACGAGTCAGTGGGAGGAAAGGGCCTCAGCAAAGGATCGCCTTAGGAAAATTAGTAATTTGGAGCAGGAAAAAAAATACTTTTAGTGGGGTCTTGGGTTGAAGACACACTGCCGCTGGTGTTCTGTTCATGTGCTCAAAATCCCTCACACTTTTCCCTGGCAGTCAACTTAGTGGTAAACTGTGGCAGGAACAGTAAGTCTAGCGGAAAGAAGTGTAAATGTGCTCTAGGATGCAGGAGAAGGCCCAGAGGGTAGTATCTCACCCATAAGATATTGTCAGTGTCTCATGTTTCCATCCCAAAAGTTAATGTGCAGTTTTGGTTAAATTGAACATTATACCCATGTGAACTGAAATTAGAATGAGATTGGCAGTTGTCAGGGAGACGCCAATGAAAACCACGATGAGACACCACCGGGTACCCCTTGACGAGGATGTGGGGCAATTGGAATATTCAGCTGTTAACAGTGGAAACAGTTTGGACAATAGTGTGCACTTCTCGAAGTGGTTAAATACAGCTGTCATTGACCCAGATCCCAGGTATCTACCCAAGAGAAATGAAAACATGTCCATAGAAATCTGAACACAAATGCTCAGAGTATGCTTCTTAATAGCCAAAGCAGGAGCAAGTCAAATATCCATCGACTGACTTATGATTAAATAAATGTTGAACATCCATACAGGGGAATATTGTTTGCCCATGAAAAAAGAATGAAACACCATTAGATGCCATATATGGACGAATCTTGAAAATATAAGAAGCCAGTCACAAAGGACTGTGTACTGCATAGTGTTGCTTATGTTAAATGTCCAGAATAGCTCAATCTACACACAGAGAATAGATTAGTGGTCACCTCCTGCTGAGTGCAACAAGGCTGGGGAAGTGATGGGCCACGGGCACTGGGTATCTCTGGCGGTGATGAAAATCTGCCAAATTAGCCCTGGGCAGCTGCACAGAACTGAGTGTACTAAAATTGTTGAATTGCACTCAAACACATGGGTGTGTTATATCTCGATAAAGTTGCTATCAAAATAGAATTTTTAAATGTTACGCTTTTATTTTCAATTCTAAAGTCATAATTAATTCAACAAACACAACTGATACAGAATTTTGCAAAGAAAAAAAAATTTGTCACACCTCTCTCGCTGAGATTACAAAGACTAACAGGTGAACTATTCTTTCTACCATTAGTACGCTTTCACAGTAATACATGTACTCAGATTTTATATATATATATACACATATATATATATATACACACACACATATATATATGCCATCTCTCTTTTAAATAAAATTAAATATTATCAATATTTTCTGCCACTTGAAAAGTAATATTTTAATGTCCTGCCTATATATGTATAAGCCCTCTCTATTTTTCAGTAAAGCTGGTACTTTTTATCCCACTAACACACAGCAGTAAGTATGATCACACAGGAGAAGCATGTTACATGGTTCCAGCTTTGGGCTTCTCCACAGTGCTGGACTGTCATCCCGCAGCCCTCTGGGTATGAATGCCAGGATGCAGAGAAGGGAGCAGAGGAAGTTGGGTGGCCAAGGTCAGCCCACACCTCTCCCCTGTCCCAACTCCCGGTGCCAGCTGGTTCCCAGTGCAGCTTCAAGACCGTAGCATAGCTAGGATGGAGGTTGCTACTATTTCCAACCCTGAAGAAGCTGCAAGCCAGACTAATCCTAGATGCTCTTCCCTCTTCTCTTTTGTCTGAGAGGCCAGGCCCTCTTCCATGCACAGCTGTCATTTACCCAGAGCTGAATGACTTTTATGCCCATGAGGCTTTCATAATTGTTATGTAAACTTGACCTTCTCATCTCTCTCCCTACTTCTGCAGCACCTCTGGCACTGGGTAGGAGAGGAGGGAAGTCCAAGTTTGCGGGCCAGCTTGTCAGCAATCAAAGCCTCCTCCAGGAGGGCCCATTGCTACCTGATAGGAATTGTTTTGAGGCTTCTTAACACATACAAGAGGCAAACAGGTGATGTCAAGAAAATGATTTTATTTGTACATTCAAGGTCACAGAGCTAATTAATGTCAGACTTGGATTGTGAGACACATATCCGTCCATATTTAATACCTTCTCCGGCTCTAATGCTGAATTTCTGCTATGCATTAAACAGAGGTCCAAAATGACTATTGAAGAGGGTATTTTGAATACACTTCAATGTAACAACTTCATTAGAGGAAGTGAATGAGGAGGCTTCACTCTGACATCCTCGGCCATTTTTTAACAGTCCGAGTTTTGTCTTAGTATGTCCACTTCGTCACCAGTCTGTATTTAATCAAATAAAGCGCTCGGTCTACACTTCTACTTTATGTTTCTCATTTCACATAACCTCACTTTTTGTAGATGATAAACTGTCTTCAGGTTTTAGATAAGATCGCAAGTATGGGGGCTGGGGATATAGCTCAGTGGAATAAGTGCTTGCCTAGCAAGCGCAGGGTCCTGAGTTCGATCCCCAGTACCGCAAAAATAAATAAATAAATAAATAAATAAATAAAAACAAATAAATAAATAAATAAACTAAAGTGTTGTCTTTCTCTAAAAAAAAAAAAATAAGATTGCAAGTATAACTTTTTAAAATCTAAGTTTTTGTTGAGTCCAGACCGTAATAATACATGGCAAGAATGGAGAGCCCAGCTGTTTAATCACCCAGGTTATCAGCACTTCTATAAAAAGCTTTTAAATGGCAAGAAGATAAAATGCTAAGTGTGGACGGTAATTACTTGCCTTTATCTCTTGTGCCAGGTTTCAAACCTCACCATAAGGGTGTTTGTGCAAGATTAAAGAGCTATTCAAGCGTGTAATGAGGTACCGCTACTAAACTGAACCAAAAGATACGGCACAGAATAAGTTAGAGTAGATCAATCCTGCAGAAATTGAATCGGAAAGCTCGTTGATAGACTCCATGATTCCACTTATACACATATTTTGAGGACCATTTAACAAAATTAAATAAAACTCTATTTTTGTAGGTAACAAAATACTATATGGGAAAGTAAAAAAGACATTTGGGAAAAAATAAGGTGCCATCTCAAAATATCCACTACAAGTAGAATCAATACTTGATTTGTTCTGAACATCCCTATTTAAGCTTTAACAATTAATATTAACTATGTTAACTCTTAAACATATCCCAATTCAGTGATAAGTTATACGGCCACCTTATCTGCAGTGATTTTTTAAATAGCTGATGTGAAAGTTATCATACCAAAAAACAAACAACACTTGCTTCCAAAGTAGGTCACTGAAGTTGACATCTACAAGATGCTTGAGCAGAAGAGAATTACCTGACTGATACTCTCTTCTCATGCTGTGGTATGTTCAGGTGTAGAAAACCTGAGCTCCCTTCTGCAGCTGTGACAGTACATGACTGTGTGTGAGAGGGTGAGACCAAGACAGACAGCTCACGATTTTGGTCCCACAAAGCGAGATCTGCTCCCCTGCTGCTCGGACTCCCAGAGGATGTGGAATTGCAAAGAGACTGAGGCCAATTTAAGTTGGAATAAGATCAATATTTTAAGGCGCAAAATGTGAATTTTTAGGGCAAACAGAAAAGGTGAATATGTTAATTTGCCCAGAGTATACTGTTAAATGCCCAAAACACACAACAAAACATAAAGATTCTATTTTTTCAAGACATGTTCAATATTTTCACAGGTCTTTTAAAAGTCTGAGAGATTATACACCAGTTAATAATGGTATTATAAATTGGATAATTGTTTTTTGCATTAAATGTGATTATATGCTTGATACTCCTTCCGTGTGTGTGTGTGTGTGTGTGTGTGTGTGTGTGTGTGTCTCACGTTAAGTCACAACAGGGATATTTTTCTTCCATTACAATCTTGAAATGAGAAAACAGAGTTCTGCAGGCTTCAGCGGCCTCATAGGCTTCACATAAGAAATCCACGGAGGATGGGCAGTTTCTGTCGCAGCAAAAGTGATTGACTAATTGATGGTCATAGAGTCAAAAAGGTTTTCTTTCCTTTTTATTTCTGTAATGAAAGACTTTCTTATAACAAGTACTTTGTAATCAGAAAATAATGAAGCTATGAACAATAACAAAGTACAAGCTTTTTACTTGTCTTCTTAGTCTTTCTTAATCTCTATCCCTAGAAGAAGCATTAATAATACCAGACCAACAAAAGATAAAGTGAAGAAAGTGATCTCCTGCAGGTTCTTTACCTCTGCCTTACCATCTTGTTTTGTTAAAAAATAGATATATACTATCCGGTATGTGTGGCCTTCAGCTTTGTGTTTGGTCTCTGCTACGATCTCAAGTTCTTTTATAAATCTGAGCAAATGAAAACAAGTTTCAACCCCAATCAGCATGTTTTTGTCTATCTTAATCCATGACAGACTAAAAAATATAACTGTCATATAAATCATTATGTACTTAATTCTGCTTCAAATCAATTGAAAACATAAATTAGTTGCAATAACCAAGCCAATTAATTCTTCTAAGACAGTTCACTGAAATACGGATATAGTTTCATTTTATCAATCTTGGGATGTCTGGACTTTATAGAGATTATAAAATATGTGCTCTCCTCTCTCCTTAATCTGTCCTCAGATAATCTAACTCAATTCCATCATTTTAAATACCTTTGCTATGCTGCTCCCTATTACAATAAAATGTTTAATCTAGCTCTGAAACCCTCCTCAAGGATCCAGACTTCCCCAAATCAACAACATTCCTGAAATATTGCATATCATACTAAGACATATCCAGAAAAACTTTGATATTTTCCAGCAGTTTCTACTTTACTAAATGCCACTGTCATCTACCTGTTTGCTGAGTAATCCCAAGAGTTGTGACCTCAAGCAAAATATCCAAATAATCCATTATTGTTTTAAGTAGATGTGAGAAGCTTAGGGCCACAGCTGAAAAGGTGTGTGAAGTTCAAAAATAATTTTTTGGCAATTCCAGGAATTGAATGTCAGTCCTCTACACTGAACTACTATCAGAAGCCCTTTTGAAAAAACTTTCTGAGATAGGGCCTTGCTAAGTCCCTAAATTCCCCACCCTAGGCTGCAATTCACAGTCCTCTTTCCTCCTTGCCTACCACAGTGCCTGGACTACAGCAAGCACCACCATGCCCCGTTTAAAACTATCAAATTCAGTGGACAAGATGTTTACATATTTTGGCATCTCATTACCCTCAATTTTCTATAACCTGTGTTCTAGATAATCTTTCTTCACTAGGATGATCTTTCTTAGTAATACATCTTTCCACATGAGGAAGATTAGTAGTAGATAAAAATATCTATGAAAAATCAAAGTCAAATTATAATCTTTTGTATTTAAAAAAATCCATATGCCAGGCGCAGTGGCACATGCCTATAATCCCAGCACTAGGGAGTCTGAGGGAGGAGGATCACTGCGAGTTTGAGAACAGCCTGGGCTACAAAGGGAGCTGAAGGCCAGCCTGAACTGTGTAGCGAGACCCTGTCTCAAGAGGACAAAAGAAAAAAACCATAAACATTAAACCCTTTATTTGGTCTCAGTATCTAAGATTGTTAAACCATCTTGAATGATGATTTTAACTGTATTATGTGTAAGTGCATAATGGATTTGTATACACGGTTTTCAATATCATCTGCATGCCAACAACTCAAAAATGCACATATATAATTATATCTTTGACCAAAGTTTTAAATATTCAAGTATCCATTTGACATTTCCACGAAGTTATCTAAAAATATATTTCAAAAATAAGATGTTCAAAGCTAAGTTTCTTCCCTCCCTCAAATCTGCAGCTTTCCCCACTTCAATTGATGGTGAATTCCTCTCATTGCACAGACTGAAATTCCTTGAGCTCATCTGTGGCTCTTTTTTTTCTCACGTCACAAACCCAAGCCTTTACAAATTCTAGTCAGCTAGAGGCCGAGATGTGCTCCACTCCCAACTTCACCTGCTTCCACTACCATTGCTTCAGCCTCCCTGGCTGCTTCTGGCCTTATTCCCCAGCAGCCTCATCTCGGTAGGACCTAACACGGACGTTGTGTCTCTGCCTCTCAGTAAGGCCAAAGAGCACATGACCCACACAATCCTAGTGCTGGACTGTCCCTTCCACTCCTGCCTTTCTGTCCCCTCAAACAGCACACACTCCATCTGACACTCAGCCTCGGCTCTGCTCACGGAGTAACGATGGGAACATTTAGAGGTTTCAGTGATAACCAACAACTGGCCATAGCACGCATGCGCCAGAGGCTCGCTACCACTTTCTGAAAACTTCCTTCCTTCCGTCCATATCTGTTTGACAAACTTCTGCTGTATCCTTTCCCAACACCACCACCTCAACTGAATCCAAGCCTGCCCAGTCTAGTTAAAATTATAACTCACCCAAAACTCCCGCTTGCTCAGACCATATTGTTTTTCCTTCTCTAACGCTTATCACACCTCATTATTTAATTTACTTTTCCATCATATTTGTCATATTTTCTTTGTTGGAAATAAATTCCTCCACTAGAATGTAAGTTCCGTGAAGGGAGTACAAATGCAAATTAAAACAGCATTGAGATTTCACCTCACCCTGGTAAGAATGGCCAGCATTAAGAAATCAACCAATAACAAATGTTGGCGGGGCTGTGGAGAAATAGGTACTTTTCTCCACCGCTGGTGGGTATTCAGACTGGTGAAACCACTGTGGAAATCAGTTTGGAGATTCCTCAGCAAACTACATCTAGAGGTCCCATTCAACCTAGCTATTCCCCTTCTGGGAATTTTCCCAAAAGATCTGAAAACATAGTATCACAGCGATATATGTGCAGCCATGTTTATAGCAGCACAATTTATAATTGCTGAATTATGGAAGCAACCCAAATGTCCATCCACTGAGGATTGAATTTTTAAAAGTGTGCTATTTTATATAACAGAATATTACTCAGCTATAAAGAAAGATAAACTGAGGCTTTTATAGGTAAATGGTCACAACTAGAGACCATACTCATAAGTGAAATAAATCAGACCTGCATGTGTAAGTAACGTATTGTCTCACTAGTGTAAGAACCTGAAAGAGTAAAGAAAAACTAGGAGGTATGATAGACATTGTGAAATGAAAGGAAAATGCTCAAAAGTAATGGGCAACTGGCGTATAGGAAAAGAGAAGGGAAAGAAGGGGAAATTATGTATGTATGCATATACAGGATAGCTAACAGTGGCACTACTGTGTTCTATTGCTTTACTGAAAGGAACAGTTAATGATTACTTGTTTGATCACTGTTGCATGTCTCTATTTGTTTTCCTGAGAAACCACTTTGAAGATATCAGTAGTAATGTAACAATCATTGTTAATTTCCTACCACTTTGTCTGTAGTTCTGTATTGCTTGTATTGTCCTTATGCTATTTTGTAAATGGATGTCGGTTTTTTAATATGTTTTCTTCTTTTATTTTTAAAGGAAATTTTAAAAAAATTTTTAAAAGGGACTAGATGTCTCCCTAGGTGCTAATATCTGGATCTGATATATAGTTGCCACTTGTTAAGTATTATAGTAAATTAATAACAGCATCATATATAAGTCCACAAAGGTATGCATTTGCCTCTGTCAGACCAAACTGAGGTTAATTAGTAATTTCTAGGGTAAAATATTACAGTTTGCCTCCTATATCTACTAGCTTCTTCAAATATATTCACAAAACAAATTCAGAATCTGGTAGTATATTTCACTTTGACAGATTATATGTTCAAATATAATTGCATATTCTATAGTAATTTTAGGAGACATGTTAAACTTAAGAAGCACATTCTTTATATGTCACCCTTGGTACACCCACTATCATCAGTGTAATCTTTCAAAAGTAGTCTGTAAATTTGTCACACCATTTTGCTAGCTTAAAACACATTTTAAGTTCCTTTGAGATTCAGGACAAAGCCAGTCTATCTTACTGTAGCAAGCAAAGTCCTTCATAAGCACATTTCCGCTATTACCTGGTCTCCACTTTTGATAGTTCTCTCACTGGAAATCTGAACTCTCCTTGAATTTGCTATTATTTTTCTTGCATCTAAGTTTCTCTATCTGCTTCTCCCTTTGGCTAAATCACTTCATACTGATACCTGTGCAGCCATTTGATCATATCTGAAACTTTCCTTCTTTCCCAGGGATATCTTTAACTCAAGAGCTGAATAAAGTGTTCTCTGGGTTCTTACAATTTCTTGTGCACTATTCTCTCCAAGTAATTATCTAAAATAGTGCTGGGACCTGGCAGGTTTGAAATAAACACATGCTGAATACATAAATAAATTTTCCAAAAAAAGAAAGCAGTGAACCCGAGTCTGCAGTTTCTCTCAACAATTCTTTTTGCTGCACTCTTCAGCTGGCCTCAAATGCCATTGTGTGACAAAGATACAAAGACCTTTCTTTGCCCATGACAATAATTCTCAAAACAACACCTGCACTTGTTATGCCGCTAAATGGTTTTATTATTGCTTTTGAAGATACTCCAGCAAATAAGTATCCTACTTTTGTAGGACTGCTGACATCTCATAGAGATTTTTGACGAATATGCAACACAGAGATAATTTTGCTTCTATTTTACAGATCTCCTGGTCCTTTATATACTACATTTATTTCTTTATGAGCTTACTTTGCTTCATCTTTAGTCCTCAAATTCAATGACCAAGATAATGTAACAGCATGAGCACAGAATATGACCTCGCCTTGAAAGAATTCCATTTTCACACAATATTTATCTCAGAGCTTGCTGAGAGATGAAACTGCTCTTCAATTCTTTCCCCTTAGTTATCAACTGACAAAGCAATTCCTGATGCTCTATTATTTTTTCCTAAATGGTTTTTTCTTTAATTTCTGTTCATGCCTTCTGATCTAATTAGTGTAATTAGCCTTGGACACACAATAAGCAAAGCAAGAAACAAGAAAAGCCCACGAAATCCCATTTCAGTAGCCTGCCTTTCTTCCATAGACTTTATGGACCTCAGTTTTCAGCTGTCTTCAGAGCTCATAACCTTTATCTTCACATCAATCTCAGTGTTCTGTTCAGTTACAGCTGCTGTCTGCTGAGAAGTAGTAAAGGTTTTGGAGAGTTTGTGGGAACATGAAAGTTACCCCATTCGTTTTCATTACTAAAAGCAGAGACACAAATTTCACTAAAATTGTCAAGAGTGCTCCTGCTGTCTCTGCATGATTTATTATTAGACATCGTATTTCTTTTCAAAATACAGTTAAAAAGAACTAAAGAAAATCATGTGATTGGCTCACCTGAAATATTATGTAATTTTATCACCCGTGCACTCAAGTTGCAACTAGAATACTGACAGCCTATCCCAAAAGGCTTTGCATGGCAGGCAGACAGGAAACAAATGGCTAGACCCCAAAGATTCACCACGTAGCACAGTTCACGCCCATGCAGGTGATCATAGAAGATAAAATGTGTGTTTTCAAATGACAACTTGTCATACCAAAAAACAAAGAGAAGGAAGAGAAAGAAATAAAAAATTAGTGTTCTAAAACCAAGTTGTAAAACTTTTAAGCAATATTCCAGCGTCAGAGGGCAAACATTATAATTTGTAAAATCAATTGATAAAGTTGTTGGGCTGTGGAGCCAGACTACACAACCCAGCCCTGCTCCAAGGGGCCAGGGCAGCTCCCTCCCTCACCTTGTTTAAAACCTGCCCAGTGGCACAGAGCCTACCTGGTAAATGCAAGGTCCTGAGTTCAATTCCCGGTATAAAACTTGCCACACCTGGCCCAGCTCACCTTTCCCGGCTCCTAACCCGCAGTGCCAGACCAGGCAGGTGGGCCATTTTGCAAGCCATGCTGGAAAAGCAAGGTGTCTCCCTAGTGCTCCCAGTCTTAGCTGCACTTTAGGGTCACCAAGGGAGCTTTTAAACATTAAGCCGAGACCCAGGTCAGACTGACTTAATCAGACTCTCTGGGCAAGAGCACACACACACACACACACACACACACACTGAGCCTTGGAAAATGCTTGGGACTATGGCCAAAGAAGTGGCAGAAATGAGAATCATTAAAAATCTTCATAGCCAGGATCATACTAAGATCATACTCCAAGAATCACAAGCTATGACTCCAGCATTTTAAGTAGAGCTGTAATAAAATCCTATTTGAGGCTTTCAGTGTGGACTCTGATTTGTGTGCCACACAGGACTCTTGCAGAAGAGGACAGAACCACAAGGCAAGCAAAGGGGTCCTGCTCAAGAATCCACTGCACTAAAATGGGCAGGCAGCCTCAGCTTATAGTGACCTCACACAGGGTCTGCCCATAGTGAGACAGGGCACAATCTTTATAGTAAATGTATTGCATCTGTGGTTCCATTGATTGCTTTGAAAACACTTTGTCAATGTAAGTAATTAAAATATTTTTAAGCAAATCTGTTGTGCTTTCACAATATTTACTGTATTGGCATTCTTAGAAAATAAAAATATATTTAGTGTTGAACTTCAACTTTTAAGAAGAAAATATGCTCAAAGACCGAAAAATAAGGATTAGCCAGGAATATGATTCAATGGCACAGTGCCTGCCTGGCAAGCACAAGGTCCTGAGTTCAATTTCCAGGACCAAAAAAAAAACAAGAAAAATAAGCCTCCTTTCCCTTCCTTTCCCTTCCTTTCCTTTCCCTTCCTCTCCCAGTACCAAAAAAAAAAAAGAAAGAAAGAAAAACAGGATTAAAAGATACTCGAACTCTCTCTCAAAGAGACCAACAAGCACTGGCCTTCAATTTCTCCTGCTAGCAGCAAAATGTGGCCGCACCCTCACCAACTGTGCGCTCTGAGGTGTGGTGAGTGACCCTCAGGGGTGCAATTTGGAGAACTGTGGACCACGTGAGGTGTGACACCCCGGCGGGGGCCTATCACATCCACAGCACACGAGAGAATCTCCTCATTCTCAGTGAGGCAAAGTGCGGGGAACCCTGGGGCTGGGGAGTTCAGTAAAGACAGCACAGAACAGAAGGGCAGGTCAGATGTGACAAGGGAACATCAGACTTAGCCAGAGAGACCTGGGGTCACTCGCAGCATTATCATTTTCTAATGGGAGGGCTCTTAGGAGTTGAGCTGTGAACTAGAGTTTTTTCACTGTAAAATAAAAAATGTCGCCCTCGCAGAACTGAGACAGGAGATTAGGGCTTGGCAAAGTGACACGAAGTGAGTGTGATCTACTAATTACAAAATCCAGGACACGTGAGCAGCACAGTTCCCAAGCCCTGGGTGTCAGCTTTGGACCCGAGGCCTGGACCTGACAGCCTGAGGTGATGTGCAAAGGGCAGTTGCCCTGAGCTTGCACTCTGCGCCCTTCCTTTCCCTTCCCTTGCTTTCCTTCCCCTCGCACACGGAAGGATGTTCTTCCGCTACCACTTCTACGCCCATCCGAACTCACTCAGAAGAGCGCATTTTTTTTCCTACTTTTAGTAGTAACTTTGCTACATTTCCTATTTGTCTTGATCACTTCCTTGTTCGGGATAGAAAGAGCCTGGAGAGCACATCCAGAAGGCTCCAGGGCCCAGCGCCTGGCGCCAGCACTAGAAAGGGAGTGAAGGAGGTGAGGACTGGGAGGAGTCCAGCGTAGCCTCGCACCCTGCTGTCCTCCTCGTGATTACACAGTCCCCCCCCACACACACACACACACGCCCGGGGGCGCTCAGAAACCGAGGCAAATAACTTCAAATAACTGCATTACAAATGCATTTTGTAACTTCTTATCATTTCCTAACCTTGTTCCAAATTGGGGTTCCTTTGAAGACTATCCCGGAGGATAAATGAACTCCGGCCAGACAGAAAGCTACAGATGGATCGAAGACGGAAATATGAGGGAAAGGAAGGAGAAGGAAAGAGGGGGGTGAAGAGGGAGGGAGGGGAAGAGAGGAGAGGAGGGGAGGAAGGAAGGAGGAGGTGGGAGGGGAGGAAAGAGAAAGAGCAAAACAAGAATATTTCTTTCTTCCATCCTTCTTTCCTTCTTGCCTGCCTTCTATCTTTCCCTTCTTTTCCTCTATTTTGCTTTCTTTCTTTCTTTCTCTCTCTCTCTCTCTTCACCCTCCCTCCCCCCCGTTCACCTTTTCCTCTCTCTCTCCTTCTGTGCCCACCCCTTTCCTGCCTTCCTTGTATTAAGTGTCACTGAACCCTCCCTTTTACACACGCTAGTCTGCAGGTTTATTAAAGTAGTACAGAGCTTTGGTCTATGTCGATTTCCTCTTTGTGCCTATTCCTGGCATCTTCAAATAATTCTCTACTCCTACCTTAAAGTTATCCTAAAATCTTGTCACATTTATACAGAAATCTGCTCCCTTGTGAGAATGTCAAGCATTCTCAAATTCCATAGGCTTGAGCTGTGTAGCACTCAGTCTCCACATTAAACTACACCTGCAGGAGGAGTACGGGAAAAATCCCTGGGCTGCATGGATGTGGGGATTACATGTGAACTGCCAGATAAATAAACAAGCTACCTAAAAAGTGAGTTACATTCTTATGTGCCTCCTTAAAGAATCTCCCTTATGCGATGATTAACTTTTGTTTTCTCTTTAGAATATTCCAGTAAAACAATATTCTTGCTTTAGCAATAATAAATAATGTCAGTGTTACCTCCAGGAAGGAGACCACCCACTGAAGCACTGCTACCCTGTAGGTCCCTGAAGAATGCAAACACTGCTGGTAAGGCCGAGAAAGGGGGCTCCTGCACGTGGTAA
>PVLD010020628.1:0-33460 GCA_004027595.1 Dinomys branickii | reverse complement strand
ATCCCTGCATTCCTGGAATGAATCCTACCTGGTCGTGGTGTATAATTTTCCTTATGATTCGCTGTAATCTATTTGCCAGTATTTTGTTGAGTATCTTTGCATCTATGTTCATTAGAGAGATTGGCCTGTAGCTCTCTTTCTTGGTTGGGTCCCTCTCTGGTTTTGGTATCAGTATAATACTTGCCTCCAGAAATGTGTTAGGAAGAGTTGCTTCCTTTTCGATTTCATTGAAGAGTTTGAGAAGCGTTGGCATTAGATCTTCTCTGAATGTTTTATAGAACTCTCCTGTGAATCCATCAAGGCCTGGGCTTTTCTTTGTGGGTAAGTTTTTAATAACATTTTCAATCTCATTAATTGATATTGGGTTGTTCAGGATTTTTACGTCTTCCTGATTCAATTTTGGTAATTTGTACCTTTCTAGGAATCTGTACATTTCTGCTGTATTTTCTATCCTATGGTAGTAAAGATTTTCAAAGTAGGTATTAATCATCTTTTGGATTTCTGTGGGATCTGTAGTGACTTCATCCTTTTCATTCCTTATTGCATGAATTTGAGATCTTTCCCTTCTTTTTTTGATAATGTTGGCCAGGGGTTTATCAATTTTATTTATTCTTTCTAAGAACCAACACTTTGATTCGCTTATTTTTTGTAGAGTTTTCTTCATCTCAATTGCATTAATTTCTGCCCTGAGTTTTATAATCTCCTCCCTTTTTTGGGCTCTTGGTTTGGCTTGGTGCTCTTTTTCTAAAAATTTGAGGTGTATCATTAGGGTACTTATTTGCTCTCTTTCTGTTTTCTTTGTATATGAGTTCATTGCTATAAATTTCCCTCTGAGGACTGCTTTCATTGCATCCCACAGATTCCGGTAGGTTCTACTTGCATTTTCATTTATTTGTAGGTATTTTTAAGTTTCTTCTTTAACTTCTTGTGTGACCCATTGGTTATTCAGGAGGTTGTTGTCTAATTTCCAAGTGTTTATGTGGTTTTTGGAGTTCTCTTTGTCATTAATTTCCAATTTCATTGCACTGTGGTCAGATAATGTGCATGGGATAATTTCAATTCTTTTGCATTTAGGTAGATATGCTCTATGGGCTGGAATGTGGTCTATTTTAGGGAAAGACTCATGTGCAGCTGAGAAAAATGTGTATTCTGATGTTGTGGGGTGGAACACTCTGTATACATCTACTAACTCCATTTGTTCACACTTTTGGTTCAGGTCTGTTATTTCCTTGCTGAGTTTCTGTCCAGTTGACCTGTCTCTTTGCGTCAGAGGTGTGTTTAGGTCCCCTATTAAAATAGTGTTATTAGTTATTTGATTTTTCACGTCTGTTAAGATTTGATTTGTAAAGTTAGGTGCTCCATTGTTTGGTGCATAAATGTTTAGGATTGTTACCTCTTCCTCTTGCAGCTTTCCCCTAACCAGTATGTAATGGCCTTCTTTATCTCTTTTGATTGTTTTTGGTTTGAAGTTTACATTGTCTGCAAACATAATAGCTACCCCTGCTTTTTCTGGGGACCTGTTGGGAGAATTGTTTTCCAACCTTTAACTTTCAACCTGTGGATTTCCTTTTGAGTAAAATGTGTTTCCTGCAAACAGCATATCGTTGGATTGTGTTCCTTAATCCACTCTTCCAACCTTTTCCTTTTGCCTTGTGAATTGAGGACATTTACATTAATGGTTATATGTTGGCTTATTCTAGTCATGTTATTTATTTGTTTTTTCCCTTCTTTTGCTGACTGTTTACTTACTTGTTCTGTTTAGGGAGTTATTTCTATCGTTGTTGTTGGGATTGTGGTCTCTTTTTTCTCTGTCTAGAATATCTTTTAGTGCTTTTTCCAATGCTGGTTTGGCACTCATGAAGTTCTTCAGTTGTTCTTTGTCATGGAAATATTTTATTTCTCCATTGAATTTGAAGGATAGTTTTGCAGGATACATCAGTCTGGGTTGGAAGTTGTTTTGTCTCAGAATCTCTAATATCTCGCTCCCAGCTCTTCTTGATTTCATGGTTTCCATTGAGAAGTCTGCTGTGATTCTGATGGGCTTTCCTTTATAGGTGATCTGTTTCTTTTCTCTAGCAGCTTTTAATATTGTGTTCTTTTGCTGTATATCTGGGATCTTGAGTATTATATATCTGTGTGTGGTTTTCTTTGGGTTATGGATCATTGGGGTTCTATATGCCTCTATTAACTGTACTTCAGTATCTTTTACCTTGTTTGGGAAATTTTCTGCTATTATTTCAGCAAATATTCTTTTTATATCGTTTGTGTGGTCTCCTGCTGTTTCACTGACTCCTATTACTTGAATATTATTGCGTTTTGCCTCATCTTGCAGCTTTTGGATTGATTTTTCTTGTTTTTGATGATTTTATGAGATCCTTCCTTTCATGTTCATAAGCTGCCATGCTGTCTTCAAGGTCTGAAATTCTATCTTCGGTTTCATTTAATTGGTTTTGCAAGCTTTCAATGAAAGTATTCAAATCCTAGCAATCTCTTTGGACCTGTTTCTTTATTGTTAATTCATTCCTAAATTGCTCTTGTAACATTTCCATTTGTTTCCTATTTTCTTCTAATCTTTTATCTATTTCTTCTCTATGTGTACGGAACATTGCTTCCATGACAGTTTTCAGTTCATTTTTTGTCTGAGAGATCATTGCAGGTATGTGGCTTATTTCTGTTTTAAGCTCTTCTATGGCCTTATGGAGTTGTTTCTTCATTTCAGATGCAACAGTTTCAGAACTTGCAGGTATGTGGCTTCCTATTTCCCCTGTATCCTCGCGTCCAGGACTTGTTCTTGGTGGGGTTGAGTTCTGAGACTGCGTTTTGTTCTTCTGTCTTCCCATTTTTGGGGTATCAGATTCAAAATATTGAGCAATAAATTACCCAGTCAGTTCACCCGGCAAAAGTCTGTTGCAAAGGCTGCTCCAATGATTCCTTCTCTTTGGGAGAATGTCCCTTGAGCTTTCTGCTGAGAGTTCCGCTTAAAAGGCTGTTCATATGCTGGTTTGTGGGGTGTGCTACTCCCTACAGAGAGACCTGGGTGGGGTGTGCAAGACTGCTCCCCCACCCTTCCAGGTTTCCCTGAAGGTATGGGGATGGATCTCCTCTCCCGCTCGGTGATCCAGTTGCTATGCACAGATAGCTCATCTGTTTGAGAGTCCCTGCAGGCAGGATGGTTCCAAAGTGCCAGTATTTTTGTGCTACTCTCGGGATCTGCCACTCCCCACCGCTTCTGTTTCCTCGTGTTCTCCAGGTCTGGGGGAGGGAGCGGGATGCTCCGCTCCTCTGTGCTCCTCGCGCCACCTCAGCCATGGACTGCAGGCCTCTGAGGGCCTTGGCTGTGTGGCCGGGACCGCATCGGGATCTCGATTCGGTGCTCGGGTTTGCGTAGCCTACCCTATGTGCGCGAGCTCTGAAACTGCCCTTCACTGCCACTGCCAAAAGGCTGATTTCTGGCCGCAGTCACTGGTGAGCCACTCCGGTTCAGGAGGCGGGTGGGATCGAGCTGGCTGTGCCCCCAGGGCGCTCAGACCCAGCCAAGCCTCCTCCCGTCCGCCGCGCTGAGCATCTCTGGTGCCCAGCACTCTGGGTTTTCCTGCGTCTCACCACAGCAATTTGGGCCACCCTGCCACTTCTCCCCCGGCAGCTCAGAGAAACACATTCAGCTTGAACCTCCCAGCCGAGGTCCCGGCATTCGCGCTTGCCAAGTCTGTCTCAAGCTGGGAGTGTCTATCAGGGAGGATCCCTCCTTTGCTGCTCACCTGGTTGCCATCTTTCGGGAAACCCTTGAGTTTTCTCTGACATGCGGTAAGTTGTCCTGCACTGCCTGAATGTCTGTTAGGCTCCACGATGTCATACGTGTCCTCAGTTTTGGTGGTGTTGTTCAGGGGATGGCTTACAAGACAGAGGAAGTCCACTGCGGCTTCATGTCCTGCCTCTGGACAGCGCAGCCGAAGTTCTACTAGCCATCATGGCGATTCTTAAGGCCTGAAAGATTTCTACGAATGAGGGGGGCGTCCAAGATGTCCACACTACTAGCCCCAGGGCAGGATGCAAGCGTCTGGTCTTCACAGCAGCAGCCTCCCAGCTAGCGATCGCAGTTTCACTCACACAAATTTAGATGGTGTTGGCCAATAACTTGTCTTCCTCATGTAGCCAGGAGACATATAGTATAAAAAATATGACACAACTTCCAGCATAAAATGGTATGCTATTTCCCAGTAAACTTGTTTTTACTTCATACTTTTATTAATAAGCAGAAATATTTTCTAAGTTCATAACATTATATATAATAAATAAAGCAGGCCATAACATTGATTGTCATCAGATATTATATAGAGTATATTTTATGTAGAGAACATTCTTATTTGGTAGAATAATACATTGTAGTGCCATATGAGTAATGCACTACACTATGACACTATGACGGCTATGATCTCACTAGATGATAGGAACTCCTGCAGGACAGTGTAATTTTATAAGACCATTGTTGTATAAGAGCTCCATCTTTGGCCGAAATTTCATTATAGGGCATGTGCTTTATATTTTGATGACTCAATAGTTTTGCTAATAGTTCCCTTTACAAACAAATGTGTTCTTACATCATGTCTTCCTGTACGTGTATCTCCTCCACCCTCCAGAGGAAAAAATACCATGTAAGCCAATGTCTCTTAGTCACATTGATTCTGACAAAAGACTTGTTCTTATGAACTCTCAGCAATGCTGCCAGTCTCTCCTCTGGCACTTGTCACACTCTACCTAGTTTTCCAGCATATATTCTCTGAATATTTATTCCCTTTGCACAAATACCATATACAGTGGTGCAAATTATTTTCCTTTTTTTTTTTTTTTTTTTTTGTCTTTTTGTGGCAGGATCTCACTGTGCAGTTCAGACTGGACTTGAGCTCACTTCATAGCTTACTCTGGCCTGAAACTCACAACTACCCTCCTGCCTCAGCCTCCCGAGTACTGGGATTACAGGCGTGCACCACAAAACCTGGCTTATTTGCATCAATTCATTGTACAAAAATATTCTTCATAAAAGCTAGCTAAATGGAGTCATAGACATACAAATTTTTCATATAATGAAAAATATAATCTATGTAATGCCTTACCAGTCATTTCTAATTATAGTAGGTTATCTCTGTAAGACAAGTTTATCTGGAGCATACCTAAATTAAGTCAAATACTTGTTAGCTCATTCAAGATGCAGTAAGTCCCCTTGGGGGAAGGGATTATTGTAAAATAACATATAACAAGTTTAATACTTCTTTAAAAGCACAAATTTACATAACACCTGATTTGCAGGAAGGTATTTGGAGGTTAGGTGCAACCCCTTACGATATCATGGCCCAAGATGAACACGATGAGATTCCTTAATTCCGCCATTCTTTTCTTGATCAAAAAACAATGGAAGGAGCAGCATTCTCTGTACCTTCCAAGTAAACTGCTACTCGCACAAAGTGCAAGGAAAGGAAAGAAAGTAAGTAATCAATGTTTAATTCTTCAAAAAATATATTAAAGTCTTCTTTTTTCTTTGAAATCCTGTTTGCAAATTTCCCCAAAGTGGTATTGCCAGGGATGGTTCGCATGCTCACCACCAGTACATTTACTGGTAGAGGAAAACAGAATCTTTTAAAATAGATTTTAAACCATCATTACTCATCTCCTTGGGCATATTACTGTCAAAAGGTTGGATTCCCTACAGTTAAAAACAAAGAGTATCCAACAGATACAAAACCAACTGCCTTACCACCGTGTAAGACCCATCTTGAGGGTTGAAACTCCTGTCTTCTTGCTTCAACTTTACATTTGATTGCATTTCGAAGCTAGCAAAGACAAACACATAAACAGTTGCATATATCTCTTTCCTGTACTACCTGCATTTTTTCACTGCAGTTGAAACACACACACACAGTTATATATTATTCTTTATTAGCACTGAAGGCATTATATTATTCTTTCTTATATCATGATATTACATTTGGTGTATACTTTGTTATACTCCTGTTCTACTATGTATATTTTCTTCATTATATAGTGCTTTGTGGTGCGTTAAAATCTCTTGCTAAAAATCTTTAATAAAATATCAACTTAAAAACATATCTTTGTGTATCTGCACTATTGGTAACAAATAATTGGTTGAAAGTAAATACTTACTAGTTGGCAGTTGAATAGAGGAATGGATGAATGGATGGATGAATGAATGATTTGTCACATTCTATTTTTAAGCTCTATCCTGGCTTATTATTAATAAAGTTTTTCAATACCATGCTTTTATTTTTATTTTTAATTTCTTGCTAACTACAAACTACAAGTAATTCTATTACCCTTAAATAATGGATCTACAAATTCCCTGTAATAACTAATTGAGATCACTATACATAGATATCATAACTTTGGATCTTACAATAAGGTAGGAGAGATCATCTACCTTTTTGAAAATATAAACCTATGACATCACAAAATATAAACCTCTGGACTACTACAGCTTTGTATTTTTAAAAGTTACTTATTGTTGTAGCTTTGTAATACATCGCCTTAGCAAAAATGGAAGTAAGTCCTAGAATTCGTTTCTGTCTATAATTCTAAATTGGTACTGATGAGAGATATTCATATGAGCCCTGTTAAATAAAAGTTGAGTTAACCATCACTTCTGCAGTCTCAAGTTCTTTATAAGTAATGTGGATGTTGCACACCGTGCGTGGCCTCCCCAGTCCACCCTTCAGCTGTGTGCGGGGTGCAGCATGCTGCTCCTCATCCTTCCCACTGTCACCTGATACCCTTTCAGTTTTGCTAGTGTTTGACCAGGTGCAAGAACAGCTCTTTACTGAAAATGTTTGCTTTTATTCTGGAAGTAATTGTATTATCAAAGTTATCACATTTGAGACACAAACATAGTGTCCAGTTTTTCTTTGTGGGATTCATTTAATTTTTGTGAGTTCTAAATTGTCTTTGCTTCCTCCTATCTTTCCTACTCCAATACAGCCCTACTGCATCCATGAACATGATATGGAAGTGACGCAGAATTCTTAGTAATTTTACAGAACTGAGAAAAATGTAATGAATCCCTACAATAAATTACCTAATGTGTACAATATATAATATTGCTGCTTGTATGATCAATCTTGAGTTGATATGATAAAAAATGTTTTATATGTTCATGAAATTTTGTGGTTTAATTTATTGGTGATTGCATTAATTCTAAATGTCTTTCTTAGTCTCATAAAATGGAAAAAAATGAGGAGTTGAAATTTCCACAGAATTCAGGAGAGCGCCTTTGAGATCCTCAGAGCTGTCATGTCACGTTCTAACACTAAGCAAACTGACAGGCAGCTTTCTAAGCAAAATGCTTCAGCACAGTATAGCAGCTTTTCTTGGATAATAAGCAAATCCAACTTTCATTTTCTTCCTGTACTTTTTCAAATGCTTCATATTTCAAATAATAATTGACAGCGTCACTTTTCTATCTTTACCTCACTGCTGTAAATTTCTTAAAGTCAGAATCTGTGTATTTGTATCTGTATCATCAATTCTGATCACATGGTTGGTTATCAAAAATATTAGCTGAGTAAATGAGCACTCCAGAAGAATACATCAAAAGAAAATGTGGCTTCACAAATGTCATTGTTACTTAGGTCTGACAAGTAGCTAGAGTTTAAAAGCACAGTGACTGAAGGCAACAAATTGTACAAGGGAGCACCAAACTCAGTATAAAAAGTAAGAATCATAAATAATTCAACACATACAGGAGACTCTCCATATGGTGATAAGAAAAATGAAAAAGAGAAGGAATGGGAGAGGAAAATGTAAATGGGGAAGAACAGAGGGAGGGTGACATGAAAGTCAGAGATGGACTGAAGAAATTCAAGACAAAGGCATTGTTGAAAATTTTCACATGAATAGAACTTTACTGATTCTTGAGGAAAATGGATTTATTATTCAAAGAAAGTCTATATTTTGCAGCTTTTTACAAAAATAGATTGATGGATAGACTTGAATTTAAATTATGTAACTCTAGTGGGACAGAATTTTGAGAAAACTAATAGAACTGTGTATGCACTAACACATTTTAGTTAGTAATCTCAATCCCACGAATTAATACATACTTGAAACACAACCCTAAAACATCACTTACACATAAATATACACATAGTCATTTATCTTGCATTATTTGTGAGAGCAACATATAAGGCATGTTAGTATGAGAACACATGATTAATGCTTAAATGGATACCACCATATCTGAGCATTAGACCATAATCCACTATAAAAATGAAAATATCTCATGAGCTTATAAAATATTATGCATCAATGAAAATGGTAAAAGGTAGGAAGGATGAATAGATTGAAATATGGCATGCCAGTTTGAGGAATACCATGGATCTGCTCCCCGTTAAAACTGCTGAATGGTATTAAAATAAATATACAACTATTTGAAAAAAATCTAGAAATACTGCTGAAGACATACAATAAAAGTAGAAATTTTAATGAAAAATGCCTACTAAAGAACAGAGAGAGAACAGAGATTTCTGTTCTGTGTACATCATGATCTAACCCTCCCGGCTCCTCCTAAGGAGATGTTATGCAAACTGCCATCCATCCACGTGCAACAGGAGCTGTCCTGCCCCAGCCTCCTGTGTGATGGCTACAGGACCCGTTCAAGGAAAACAGAGCTTCTCTGTATGTGCTCACATCTCCTCTCAGCTACCTCTAGCAGACCCTAAATTCCATGCAATGTGTACAAGAATAGGGGATTGCTTTTTCCCATCAGTCACTATTGTGGGAGCAGGACAGAAAACTAAATGAGATATCACTTCATGTCTATGAGGGTGATAATCATAAAAAGCTAGACTCTAATAAGTTTTGATGTGGATGTGAAGAACTGGAGATTCAGTGAAGCTGTGCAAGGAATGCAGTGCTGTGGCCATTTTGTAAATCATCCTGGCCGGTTTTCAAAATGTTGGATGTAAATTACCTTTGACCTCATAGTTCCACTCACATATACACATAGCACCACTATTCTTGTTTTGTTTTTTTTTTTTTTTTTCCGGTACCAGGGATCGAACTCAGGACCTTGAGCTTGCCAGGCAAGCGCTTATGCCACTGAGCTATACCCCCAGCCCCTACACCACTATTCTTAACAGAAACTGTAAGCTGTCAGATGTCTGCCAGCTAATATAATCATAAATAAAATGTTATGTACAACACAACCAAAGTATATATTCCTACATATAAAGTGATATTAGTTTACCATAAGAAGAATGAATATGTACTACGGTAAACTTCAAAAAATATTGTTAGTTTAAAAAGGCCAATCTTAAAAATGCAAAATATTTTACTTGTATAAACTTTCCCAGATTTCAAAAACATATGTCTAGAAAGTACAGACAAAAATATTGAAATGAAGCTTTTTAAGAGTTTTTAATCATGAAAAGGAATAAATTTTATAAGAAAATCTCTATACCTATTGTGATGATTTTATGTTTAATTTTTATTCTACTGAACTAATCATATTAGCAGAGTAAAGATTAAATGCGGTGTAAGTTGAATATCCTCCCCTAAATTCTATGTCAAAACTGCCATATGATGAAGCTGTTGAGGTGGTTGGGCTTTTGAAAGGTAATAAGGTCATGAGGAAGAAATCCTCATGAATGAGATTAGTGCCCTCATGAGAAGAAACGCAGAGCTTGCTCTCTGCTTCTCTGTTTTTTGCTCTATTAAAGACACATTGAGAAAACAGATGTCTTCAAAACTCAAAGATATGACCACCATATAAGAAATGCCAGCACCTTGCTCTTTGACACTCCCGAAGTAAATTTCTGCGATTTTCATCACAGAGGCTAGACAGATTAATAGGAGACTTGTGTGACAGATACAATTATTTTGAAAATCAAATATTAAACCCATTTTAAGATTATGTCTAAATTCTAGTCTATTATAATATAGTGCTACTCCGTTTTGCGTAGCATGAATTTCATTTGTTAATGCCTTAAGAATTATTAGACTTTTGATTTTGCCTCAGACTTCTTATTCTGTGTAGGTGTCTCTCTGTTTCTCCTTCATTATCAATAGAGAAGAAGTAAAGTCAGACCTAATGTCATTCTGTGATTCTACCTGGATGCCCTTTCTAAATCACATTACAACAGAGAATCAGACTGAGCAAAGTGATCATGCTGGAGGATTTGGAGATGTGCTTGAGTAACTGAGCTCACCAGAAAATTTGCCATGATCAGGAATTACTATTCTCTTGACAGTGTCTTGAAAGAGCAAAAGCTTTCAATTTTTTTTTTAAAGCTTTCAATTTTTTTTTTAAAGCTTTCAATTTTAATGAAGTTCAATTTGTCAACTGTTAGTTCTATGGACTGTAGGTTTAGTTTTCATCTCAAACGCTGGCACTCCCAAGGTCATCTAAATTTCTTTCTTAACATGGTAATGAGATTGCAAGACAACAAAAAGTACAGACACACGCATATTATATGTTAACCAAGTGATTAATGTGACTATACATTTGTAAACTTTGTCTAATCTACCTTCAGTGTATCCCTCCTTCTGGTGCACTCTCCTAACCCCCCATTTATAAGTCAGTTCTGATAGAGGTAGAATGGGCCCACATTAGGGTCACTGATACCCCTTTCCTGTGAATGGAATTCCATAACCGTTCATGAGGGTGAAGGTAACCAAAATACACTGAACCACTTGCTTTCTCACAGAGGCTTTGCAAGAAAAGACTTGGGTTCCGCTGCCTTTCAACTAAGGTAGTGTTTCCCTTGTCCCATTTTCAGGCCCAGTGTTACTGTTTCCTAACAAGTCCAAAACTGTTTTGCTCAGTCACAGAGTCGTTTACTATCATTTTTCTTCAGATTCCTGCTAGATCAGTGAAAATATATCTTTTGTTTGGATGTTTTCTAAGTTCCATAAAGTTTGAAATAGGATTTTTGTGTGTATAATTGCTTTATATGAACTGATAATTATGCCCTTTGCAATACAAGTGCTGAAATTTCAACTTTTTCTTATATATTTTTGGCAAATTAAGCTCATTGCAAAGTTTTCCTCTCTTAGTGTATTTTAAAAAAATACACACATTACATGGCCTGTAACGACGTACCTGAGATATATAGTTTGAAAAAGGGCACATTACGAATATAAAGTGCAATTTTTCTAGTTTCCATTAAGAAGTAAATTTTCTGTTGCAAGGTTTAAGCAACAGCTAAATATAGCAAATGTTCCATGTGAATTTAACCCAGAGAATTTGTCATGGTTTAATAACCATGGCCTGGATGATAAATGACCAAAGAAGTTTTTGAAAGGACAAACATAAAGGGAGAATTTAAAAGTGTTAACAAAAAAAGAAAACATTTTTAACATTTACCTGCACTACACTTGTAAATTGAGAAAAAACCTACATAGGTCAAGCAAATGCTATAATTACCTATTTTTATATTATCAGCATCTTGGAGCATTTCTTTCTTCAATGATGAAACTATCATTGAGGGGGCTGGGGATATAGCTCAGTGGAATAAGCGCCTGCCTGGCAAGCACCAGGTCCTGAGTTCGATCCCCAGTACCGCCAAAAAAAAAAAAAAAAAAAAGAAACTATCATTGAAATCTAAATTTCACAGTATCTTTTTGTCCTCACAAGGGTGAACATTAAGCAATTTTAACTGGCATGTAAGGAAAACTGACCATCACATTATACTTAAAGTCTTCTATATTTATGTATAATTTATTATTTTCAGTTAGATAAATTTTCCTTTCCTGCTTGATGGTTTTTTTTTTTGGTTGCCCCCGGTTCCTAGGACAAGGACTAGTGTTCATATTTTGCTGTACGATATTCTTCCTCATCTTGCACTTGAACCTGTATCTCCGGAGAAGCGTGCCTGAGCTGCGAGAGACCTTCTAGCCCCCTAATACACCACACTACTTTAATGACTGCCGGGTTCCTTTGTGTTTTTCTATAAGCTCTAAAATGTTTTGTTTCAATCTTCTAGTTTATTTCTGCCCAACAAATCTGATTTGAAGACAACAATATGCAATGGAACAACCATTGGTGAATTCCTACCTTCTTCTCTAGTGAAACTGCATTATCTCTACTGTTTTATTTAAAAATTAGTTTTTATTCTCTTTAATGGTTTGAACAATCTTCCGTTCTTGCATCTGGTGATCTGAGCAATGTAGTTGAAGATAACAATATGTAATATAATAACCACTGCTATTCCTGTCATTTTGTTCGGAAACTCTGTGTCACTTTTAATGTTCTTGCTTTGTTTAGTTTATGTCTGTGATATTGTATGCTGCTATTGTTCTTTTTGTTTTGCTACTCTCTTAAAAAATTAAAAACAAAAATCTGCCCTAGAGCCAGACACTTCAGCAAATATCCCTTTACTTCAAGCTTTTATATACAGTCAGCTGTGCCTGGTAGCAGAACTTTGCTTAAGAAATCCTTTATAGTTGCGTTCTAAGGTCTGGTGAACAATTTTGTTAATGTTCCCATTCACACATCATAGAAATTTAAATGACTTTTAATGAAATAAGAAGTAGAATAGTGCATTACAGAAATTTATTCATATTCTTTTTAAAAGATCTACAATGCAAGACCTATTAAAAGGTATACTCAATAGAGCAATAAGTCAATAGTACAACTGTTAGCTATCTTGTGTATACATATATACATGTTTATTCCCTTCTTTCTTTTCTTTTTTCCCTCATTCCAGTTGTTCCCTTTAGAGCAGTTTCCTTTCCTTCCACAACGTCTATTGTACCTCCTACATTTTATTCGCTCTTTCAGATTCATACACTAGTGAAACGATACAGTTGATGTTTAAGTGTTTCATCAGTCTTACATGTCTATATTTGTTTATCTGAGTATCCAATTTGAATATATCAGTATGTAACACAACAACCATTGTTAATTTCCTATCACCTTGCCTGAAATTCTGTACTGCTTGTATTGGTTTTGTGTCGTTTTCTAAATGCATGTGTGCGTGTTAATGTTTTTGTTCTTTTATCTTTAAAATAAAAAAATAAAAGTTATATCAGCAAAACTGTGGTAAAAGACCTAATAAATTCAGAATTCCAGGTTACATTCTATAGCGTTTCCAAATACTAAATGATCTTTTCAAAACTTATAATATCTTAATTATAATTTTAAGAAAAAATTTAATACAAGATGACATATTATTTATGCCAACATTTTATACTATATTTATAGTAATCGAATGATTCCTTTTTACTTGTTAAAATTTTGAGGTTGTTTAACCTCTGAATTTCTAACCTACATTTGGAGTCAGATAATTTCAGAAACTGATTTTAATGTTGCTTAAGATGGGAATTTAACAAAATCAAGAAAATGTGGCTCTTGACATTTTCACTTAAAAAATCATTTAATAAGCTCTCTGAGGTTTGGAATTTTAGATATCTAAGCATGAAAATGAAGTTAAAATGTGGTAAAATTATCATCATAGACATTATCTTAATTTTTTGTAAGCAGCTATCATATTTCTTAGAATAACTTTATAGTAAAATGCATCACAATGATAATTCAAGGAACTCACCTAAATTTTTCTGGTATTTTAGCTTTAAGAAATATTTTGTGGCAATAGATAGAAAATTAAAATGCATAGCAGAAAAATATTCCTTGCTCCCATCATAAAAGAAATGTATAAAATTCAATTAAAAGAGAAAAGTTAGTGTTTTTATCCATAGATGTTTACTTTAAAGTTATTACTGTGAAACCATAGCACTCTACTATCTTTTAAAGTGTTTTTACATGATAAAGCCAGAATTCAGACCTGCTCACTCATAATCCCAAGACCTTGCATCCATGTGCTGTGTAACCTCACTGCATGCCTGAGCCACAAGAGCCCTTCTAGCCCCCTAATACATCATACTGCTTAAATGACCACTGGGTTTCTTTACGTTTTTCTATAAGCTCTAAAATGTTTTGTTTCAATATTCTAGTTTATTTTTGCTGAACAAATCCGATTTGAAGACATAGGAATAGGAATGTGATAGGTTGTCACTTCTCTAATACCTTCCAACATGTAAATTAATACACCCAATTAGTTGATATAAGATTAATCAAAAGTGCAATTATTCCAACAGACCTGAAGTAGTCAGATTAACCCTTAGTAAGGACTGGACCCTTCCTGAGAAATAAAAGTGCAAGCAAAGTTGTGCTCTCTGGTAAGAAACAAACTGCTCAATTGCAAATTCACTGTGAAGGGGACACATGGCAAAGACATGAGAGTGACTTCTGGAACTCAAAAATAATCTCTAATGAGCAGAAGAAATGAACAAATAAACAAACAAACAAAAGCAAATACAGGGGAGGGGAGTCTCAATCACACAGTTGCAGGCAAACTAATTCTGTCAACAGCATCAGAGTGATTAGTAGCAGATTTCCTATATGACACCTTGATAGAAATCCTGAGAGAACCAGAACAGAGAATCCAGTAACGTTGCATCGGACCTGTGTTCCAAAGAAACTCTCAGATGGTAAAAGTCTATTCTTCTAGGCTACTAAGTTTGTAGTGAGTTCAAATTTTCTTTCAGGAACAGCTAAAACACATGGCAAAAGGAGACTAGATGCAGCTGCAAACTGAATCAGTGCAAAAGTAAAATAAAAACTTAGAAACTGATACAGTACAAAGAAACTGGGACTAGGGAAAGAGATAATGAGGATAGAAAGCATCATCCAATTTTGAAATAACCGGTATTTCTAGAGATCTTACTAGTGAGAAGAGCTTAAAGGAGCACATTATCTTTTCTGAAAGACAATTCACAAAAGAAGGAATAACTGAATTTAACTACTCCGAGAAACACAGGAAAATAATGCAGCTAATTCATACTGAGACGTACCCACTTCATGCTGGAGAAATTTAAGAACAAAGCACTTAAGCAATCAAGCAGACAGGAGCAATTCAGTTTCATGGAAAGACATTTCAGCTCGGCCCAGATCTCTTTTGAGTGCCAATCAGTGCCTGAACTAGAAAGAGCTACCAGCAAATTTCTCGGGTAAACAAACGATGACACAATATCACACCAAACCCGGGCGTTATTCAACTGTGGAACAATAAACGTATACATTGTCAAATGTGAAAAAGTTAAGAAAATACAATATTCAATAGTCTTTCCTTGAAGAAAAACCCAGCCAATTAGAATACTCAGAAAAACAACCAAAGGATAAACGTGATGTTTCAGCACAGAAAAGAGCAGAATCGTTTTAGAAAATTTCCGAGGGAAAATGTGAAATGAAAGCTTGTACCCAGTCTTTTTATTGAAACCATTAAAGGCAACACTTAAGAATTTACAAGAATATAGAGACGCAGCCACCACCAAATTCTCTTCACAATTACTAAAAGAAAGGAAACAACAAACTAAGCAAATTATGTGGTTAAAGCCAATGAATGTTACAAAATGGAACATCCTGGAGGCAGTGCAGAATTACTGAAGAACCCAACTATGAGTGGTACCAGGAAAGATTCACAAATGCAGAAACTTTATTATTTTCAAATTATTATTTACATAGTAATAGGAAATACCAGAAACAGTCTGCTATTTTTATACTTAGTTTAAATGCTGTAGTAATTTTTAAAACAGGTATGGGACGTAGTATGAATCCTCACGTAAAACAACTGACCTTATAAAATGAAAAAAGTATTTAAAATATAATTTACTTTTTCTAATTAATTAAGTTTATTGGCACTTTTTAGGTATTCATAATGTTCGCATTCATTATAGGGAATTTGTGCCTGTACATGATACAACTTGATTCTTTTTCTTCCTACACTCCCTTGAAACATTTTTCCCTTCCTTATTTGCAAAAGCTTTGCTTCCATTTTTTCTTCTTTTACCATCATTTTAATGTATTTTTAATAATTTTGAAATTGAAATATATAACAAAAAGATCCTGAATTACAAATAGTCAAAGTGGAGAAAGTATAGATGGGGATGTGCAAATACAGGAGAACAAAGTCACTGACCCTAAAAGAAGAGGCTGAATCTAACCTTATTTTAAATGCTGCTGCTCTCTACATTTAAAAAATATTCTAATCTCTGAAAATTGTTCGTATTCTGCTGTAAGCTTAAAAAGAAACATGATCAATTTGTGTCTGAAATTAAAAATCAAGAAAAATAATATATCAGTATCTCTATGGCAGAAAAATGGTAAAGCATTATATATATATTAATTATCATGTACCATGTCCTGTCTAGTTCCTTTCAACTGGAAGAAAAATAATAAATATTTTGAGAAACTTAATAATCATGTGGTGTTTTTAGTTATTTTTCTTTGTTTTTTTTGTTTTGTTTTGTTTTGGGGCTTTTTGTTTTGGTTTTTTTGTTCTTTTGAGATAGGCCCTTGTTAAATTTGCTAAACTGCCTGGGTTGGGCTAGACCTTAGAATCTTCCTGCCTCAGCCTCTCAGAATGCTTGAATTATAGGAATATACCAGCCTGGATATATTTCTATCCTAGGGATTCTAAGTTCCTCTTTGAAGGAGTTCACTGTTTTGGATAATACTACAGTTAAAACTAATATAAAGCAATAACATTAATTTCAATTTAGTTATATATCTAAAAATACTTAGGAAACGTAGGATATAATGGATCCAATAAACTCAACAGATGTCTTCTAGATGTTGCATTATGAGATTTCTACAAAAATAAGATCTGTCATGCTCCTCATGTTGATGTGTAGTCCACTAGAAAGTCATACGTAAAATGTAAGATAGACATTATCCTATTTCTGAGGTTTGATAGCTGAGCAAATGTCAGCTACAATTACATTCTGATGATAAGAGACAAAGGTGAACGTCCATACGTCTCAATAGTATAAGAAAAGAGATAACTAAGTAACTTGATACCTGAATCATATGTTTTGTAAAATCTCTTGCATTATGTGTGACATGCAATGCCCACCAAAAGCATGTTGTTAAGTCCATCGTCAAGATCACTTTCAAAACAAGTAGCTTTTGTTCCATTTTTACTCAGTATTATACATTTTCCTCAAAATCATAAGGATCAATGACTTTAATTTGTTTCGTGTCAATAAATTTAATATAAAGCAAATTATTAATTTAACTCTAGAGTTTAAAATACAAGAGGCCAGAGATATAGCTCAGTGGCACAGTGTCTGCCTGGGAAGAATGAGGTTATGAGTTCAATTCTTGGTACTGAAAAAAAAATTTGCAATACATTGAGGAATCCAGAGTCGTACCACCCTGAATGTGCCAAATCTCATCTAAAATACAGTGAGGAGATATATACGTAATGTCAGACAGAGGCAGAAGGCCTACATATATGTCCTATTTTGGAGTTTTCTGTTTCTCTTTGATGGTTCTACTGAATCTTTTAAAGGCTTTTCAGAGTTTGAGAATGAGCAAATTTGAAAAATTATGAAACTGTAGGAAACGATAGTAAGAGTCCAGGACTTTCAAAGGAGAAAAATATCTGGCAAACAATGCCAATGTTAGAGTGGAATACAAAAGAAAAACACTTCAGATCACTTGAAGCCTTGAGAAGACACATGTACTACCCTCTCTGACTCCTTCTCCACGGCTATTCTTAATTGTGTTGTCCAATATAATAGTCAATGGTTGCATGTGACTATCTCAATCTAGTTGAAATGGAATATGTGTTCCTTCATGAAAATTAAATTAAAACATACCATTTAAGCCTACTGGTCATATTATATTTAATATAAATAGCTGGAAATACAAATTAATGTTAAATAAATTGCAGAAAACTTGTAGGGGGTGAAGATGAAATTGAAGATCTAAGGTGCAGTCCAGTATCCCACTACTGTGCCACTTTCCCAGAACCTCAGCAAAGTTTGGCCTTGTGTTTTCTGAAATTATGTCATGTTCTGAGAAATTACCAAAAAATGTCTGATTTTCTTTCACTGAAAGAGACTCTTCCCTCTGTTATATTTACCCTAACTTATTAATGGCCTTGGGGTACGTCTGGTCCTTCACCACTTCTACTTAGCCACTCTTTCCCTGCTCTGCTTCCTCACTGTTTTGTACCACGCAGCCTTGCTGGGGCACATCCTGCCATGACATTTGTGTCTTGTAGCTGGCCAGGAGCTAAAACTGTGAGCATAAATGAGTGGTGAATGTTGGGTAGTGTATCTCTACAAGGAGAAAAGGAGTTAATGCATACACCTTCTAAATATAACACGACATTACATATGACAACCTGGGAGAAAAAATGGCTCATGAGGTGAAAATTGTTGGAAAATTATCTTGTGAATCAACCCATTCATCTTGCCAAATTTTCACGGTGTTTTTCTTTTTTTTCTTGATTCAGTACATATCACTGCAATTGTTATACTGCATGTAATGAAACCAAAATGAATTTGCAGTTCATTTTTTCATTGGAAATAAATAAATGTTTTTGGCCTTTGGCTAAATAAAATATGATCAGGTGAAACAAGTCCCTAGGATGTGCCTTAGCATAATCCTAAAGCAAATGATAAGCAGATCTAATGGGAAATTCTTTAAATATATGGGAATCTTTTGGTCATGATAGCAAATCAAATGCAGTTCCATATTGTGGACTGATGTGTAATGTATGTTATCACCACCAAACATTTAGAGATGGTAGAGCTAGGCTCTCCAAACTCTATCCTTTTATTCAGATGGTGCCTGAAAAATCAAGTAGAATTGTCTCAGCCAAGAAAAGATGAATGAGACATAATCCAATTTGGGGCAGCATTAAATTTGATTGGCTTTGGGATACCCCCCCCCCCAGACAGATGGAGCACACTTCTAGATGTGGCTGGATGGGCCAGGCAGAAGATTTTAAAGTTGCTTGATGAGAGTACTTTTCTAGTTGCTTCAGTTATAAAGTTACTTATGTCCACTTAATTTGGAAATAATTAGATTTTGGTATTTATTTTTAGGTATAATCATTTACTAGGATCTTCAAATGAATATCAGTCAATTTAAAGAAAGCTAAAAATTCTTGTAATTTTTTAAAAAAATTCTAAGTTTCTACACATGATGAAATCTAATAATTTGGATTGTGTTTAATTTTGCCTATAAACAATTCAATATTTGATAATTTGTTTACTTTTTATTCGGTTTAAAATAGAGAAGGAGATCAAGAGATGCAGGGGTGTGGCAGCTTGAAAGGGGAAGAGGGAGAAAAGGAGTTAAGATGTGTCCTGTACCTTTGCCTGGTATCCACAATGGACGTATTCATAATGTACTACAAACACATACTAATAAAAATACATGTGAAGGATCAGCTTTAATGGAATAACTGTTTCAGCAATTTAATTATTTTTCACTTCAGTCACTGAAGTTATTAATCAGGAGTCATTGAATTCAGTTACAGCTATAGATACAACTTTTGAAATGACACTTTCCAAATTCTCATTGCAAATTTTTAGAGTAATTTCAGAAGTAGAAACTTTCATTAAGTTTGTACCTTATGTCTATTCAATAAATTTATTAAGAAACTAGTCTACCTGAAGAGCCTGAGGAAAATAAAATATAGTTTATAAGCTGCATCACTATTGGTTAATAATTAATGTTAGAAACATAAGATCATTTTGAGAATAGAATAAGTTACAAGTCAAGTTAGAAAATCAACTCCAATTTGTATATCTCTCATAACTGAATAAAGTGTACATGATCATGCACACAGAATTTACCTTTAATCTTTTAAATATAGACACATTTTTCTGAAAGTGAATCATGGACTTCAAGTTAAATTTGAAGATGAATAAAAAATGACAGCTACTCATTCAAAAATGCAATTGCTAAAAATTTTGATAGTCAAGGATTAATATTGTGTATAATATGCACAGTTCACTATGAACTTAAGTCCTTCGAAAATTTTTAGTTTTTAAGAATTCTCATTCACAACCCTACTCAAAATCTTTTTTTGAATAAATGTTACAGATTATCTGCTAGGGGGCTCCTCAGGAAATGAGAGATATACTATGGTTTCATTAATTATTCTTCTTTTATTTTTTATTTTATAATTTAATAGCTTAAACAATTGTCAATATACAAGTGGTAACAATGATTTCAGAAAGTATTATCATTTCTAATATTATGTTATAAAAGTAATTATAAAATGTTATCCATGAATTTACTGCAAAGTACTTAAACCATTACTGTTTCTAAAGGATGTTCTCAATTTCTATCAAAACAAACTTACCTGTTATTAGATGCATAACAACTTCTTCTTAGTCTTATGCTCCCATTTGCCCAAAATGCTTCTACTATACAACAATAGCATGAAGACAATAATCAAAGAAACTTACAAAGTTGTAGACCACCATTCTTTTTCCACATGTCAGACTTTGATTCCTAGACAGATTAGACATACAACTTACATCTTTGAACCTAAAATAATCATCACAAGATTTATTCTGATACTCCTAGATAGTCACAGGAATTTAAAAATAGATACTTGAAGTTTAAAAACAACCACAATGAATTGGGAAAATGTTTATAAATATGTGTCAATGAAAGTTTTAATAAGCAAATATATATATAAAAGATTAACATACTTAACAAGTGAAAATGTTTTTTCTTGATATATACATGATAGAATAATTAAAATTAATAAAAAATTATATATCACTCAAAATAATAAAAGTTATTTTGGACAGCTTTCACATTGGTGGAGGCAAACCTCATCACCTACAACTTACAGGAGGAGAGGTTTAATTTGGCTCACTGTTGCAAGGAATTCAGAATATCCATGGTTAGCTATTCTAAGGCAGAAGGGCCCACCAGAGCAAAATTGCATACTTCATGATGGTCAAGAAGGAGAGCAGGGAAAAAATGCCAGACAGGACGTAGTCAGGTACTGGGAGTACCTAAAATCAGGCCTCCATTTCTCAATCCAACACACCATACATGTGGTTCATCAATCCACTGGGTGCCTCTCAAGCCCATTAACTTGACAGACTCCAGCTTAAACATCACATGCCCTCCCCAGTCATCTTCACAACTAAGCTGTAAACCTCCTTAAAATAACATCAGGTAAACATGGTAAAAGTTACTGACTCTGACCAACATAATTTAAATGTTTTGCTATGTAATCTAAAACATAATCATACATTTTCCCGAAGGTTTCATAATAATTTTTAAGTATTCTAAGTCAAAGTATCATCTGAGACACAGGGCAAACTAGCTTAACCTCTGTACGTTTTTTTAAAAGTTACATAAACCCCAGGTACAATGGCAAAGGTTAATACTTATTCCAAATGGAATGGGGATCAAAAAGAATTGGACCAAAACTAGACTAAAATCTAGCAGAAAACACATTAAGTAATGTATCTGCATATATGGCATCTGGCATTCATGGTTTTGAGATGTGAGCTCAAGAGCCTTTGGATAGTCTCATCCCTATGGCCTTGCTGGTGCTAGCCCTATGAGTTCTCTCCTGGTCTGGCTCTGTGCATGGTCTGCAGCTTTCAGCCACAGATGTGCCATGTTTCTAGCATCTCTGACTTCCTGAGGTCTACAGTCAATCTTGTCTTTATTCACACAGGTTCACATACTGATTTTACCATTCCTGGGTTCCCACATCTTTTTTTGAAATCTTGTTAGAAGCCTTCCTGATGTTACTGCTCTTAAATTATGACTGTTGTTAAAACAAGATCATGTGGACAATGTCAAGTTATTGAACCATAGGTGAAGCAGCCAATGAGTACCTGAATAGTTTATTAGAATGCAATGACTCCCACAAAATGAATTCTCTAAGTTGTCTTTCTCTGGGAAGGAGCTCTCTACACAAATGAAAAGTATACACTTTTGCACATTTGAGCCTGTGATGGGTGGGTTCCTGAAATACCACCAAGGCAGCTACTGGTCCTATGCAAAGTATGTGGTTTTGTCTAATGGCACTAGACTCTTCCACAGCCACACTCCATTTGGCTACAATTTTGCATAAGGATCCTTTTGGGGCAAATTTAACTTCTTCAAATTGTTCTGTTCCATATTGTACCCCAAATTATCACTGTGCTCCTAGTTAAAAGAAGTCAGATATCCCAGTGGTACTACCTGAATATTATCCCACTTTGCAATATCATCTGTCAGATCAGTGTATCGACCATACCTAATCTCAAGCTTCACCAAATCTTCAAGCTACTGACAAATTTTGTACCAGAGCATAACATCCATGGCCTCTACTTCAGCAACCAATGCTGTTATCCTTTCCATCTAAAAACTCCTGAGGCTGGCCTACTTTCCCTATTAATATCAGAATTCTGGTTTTCTCAGCTCTTCCCAAAATTACCCATCATGCTCTGTTTACAATATTTTCTTGGCTTCTCTAGCTTGGCTTTCTAAACTTAACTAAATTTCTGTAATAATCTATTTCCACACTGTCAGGACTCTAAACCACACTGTCAGGTAGGTTCATAGAAAACCCAAACTCAGTATAAGTTTCTGTATTAGCCTGCTTTCTGGTCACTGAGATGTAATACCTGAGACACACAATTTAAAGAAGAAGTTTAATTAACCTCATGGCATCAGGAGATTCAGTATATAGTTAGCAAGCTGTGAAACAGAAACCTCATTGTGGAAGGCAATGCAGAGCCAAGCTGGGTAGTTCAGAGTAGGTGGGAAGCAAACCCAGAGGACAGTGCTAGAGAGGAGTAGGCAAAGAGCCGTATGTAATACCCGAAGTCACACCTCCATGACCCACCAAGACACACCCAAGAGCATGCTTTACCAACTCTCTAGGTGTTTCTTAATCAATTGAAATTAACGTATCAGAATTAGTAGTCACAAATCCATTCACATTTCTATGATGGTAGGAATCATTTGCCACTGAAATAGTTTTGCTTTTAAGTTTTCTGTAGGATAGGTTTTGTTATGCAGAATAAATTAATTTGTATAAATATATTTAAACTTGCTAAAATTTGAGTCTAATAATATCCTGCCCCAAATCCTGCCTGTCCAGAATCAAAAAGATATTTTCATATATTAACTTTTAATTATAGAACTTTTTCTTTATAGTTTCTTCAACACAGCTGAAATGTCTAGTAGGATTTTGTGTCAAGTGCAAGGGTAACGTAAATTAGTTTTTAAAATGTAAACAAGAAACTCTCTCAGACTGATTAAATGATCCAATAGTCAAACCTCATTCAGTAACTTATACTGGTCCTTTAAAAATTAACCAAATTTCCATTTACATGTAAATCCACCCCAGGATAATTAATTTTCTAAGACATAAAATATGCAATTTTTAATTATTATTAGGCTTGTATTATTTTGCAGCATTTTTCACTGCATCAAGTTTCACCATTTTTTCTTCTGCCTTACAGACCTCTTGACTACTAGGCTCCGTTCCTTGCTTATGTGCCTTGGAGAATTTGGTTGCCCTTCTGTTTAGTTTGAAAATACATTAATGATAATCCAGTTTTTTCAGTGCATCCGGTTCATGAGAATGTGATGAAAGATAATTAACAACACTGAGACAGGTTAGATCTTAAATGTCCCCTGAAGGCCCGTATGTCAAGACTTGGACTTGGCACACAACTACTAGGAGATGGGATGACCTTTATTAGGTGAGTTTGTCTACATCAGTCGAGGGTTGAGCTCACAGGAAGCTGTATGGTAATCTAATTTCACTTTGAGCTACCTGCTTTCTATACAGTACTTTTCGGTGCACCTTGTGCTTCTGGGATTATGTGTTCTCTTATAGGTCCAAGGTAACAGGGCCACTTAATCATAAAATTGAAACTTCAAAAGCAGGAGTATCAATAAGTCTTGCTTGTTTATAGGTTTCTTATTATAGGAATTTTGTGATAGTGATTGGAAAACATACTACTAATAAAAAAGAAAATAATTTTTTTCATATTATACTGGCAAAATTTTAAAATAACCATAACAAAGCATATTAAAATTTTAAGAAAAAAGGCACTCCTGTTTATTATTTAAGGGCAAAAATTAGTGCATCAAAGTCATCAATATCTATTATAATGTATAGCAATGATTCACTTCATGAACAGCTCTTTTCATGAACAATTTGGCTCACTAAAGGAAGCACTGGGCACAGTTTTGCTTCCCTTTCTTAGCTCCATGTCAGGTGGCAAAAATGACCCCTCCTTCTTCCACAGAATTGTGAAATGAAGTAGGTTCACGCACTGAGGTACAACAGTATATGTACCCACAAACGCAGAAATTCCATGACTGTATCCAACACTTAAAAGTATTTATTAAAGACAATTGTTCAAAAAATTTTAAAAATTCCCTTCAGTACATCTGTACTGAAAATATTTAATGAAAAATATTATAGGATGACATATAGTAATTAAAAAGTTAACAGATAAAGCAAAATATCTAAAATATAATAGTAAATAAAAAATGAACATGGCAAGACCCTAGATGTAGAAATTTAAATTTATGAAAAATATAATCAGAAAACTTGACACCCGTTTGTGTGTGTGTGTGTGTGTGTGTGTGTGTGTGTGTGTTAACCTTAGGCATCATGATTACTAAAAATTTCCATTTTTAGTCATGAATTTCAATTGATTATGACTCACATTTTACCTTAAGAAAAAATAGACTCTAATTTTATTAGCAGCACAGTCAGGAGATCTGATACTATTTTCAGTGTGAACTGTGACAATAACCATCATATTTTCCCAAGGTTTCTTCCTTATAACATAAATAAAATTATAGGTATTAAGAGGTCCATATAAAATTGTGCTAAGCCTCTAAAATTATTCAGACACAACTATTTTGTTGTCATTATTTTCATTTACAGAGTAAATATTACGAATTCTTCCTCCATTATGCAAAGGCTTGGATCCACTGTAATTCAAATACATGAATAGCTACACTGTAGGTGTTTTTTCATTGTTTGTTTCGGTTTAGTTTTAGTGCAGGAAGGAGTCTAACTAATTTTGTAGTTTTTCAGATGATCACTGCCTAAAGTTGTACAATTGTTTGAAAATCAGAAATTATTTAATTTATATTATATATCTCATAGGTCCCAGAATATTGGCAAAGAAAATTTGAGAGACTGATTCCTAAACTTTAGTTGCTCTGTGAAATCATTACTTGTATCATTTTCTGAGGTGCCATAAAAATGGAGCTGCTGGCTCTGGGTCTTCCATGGGCCAATGAGCCTCTGTGTAGTTTTAAAGCTTTATTCGTAAAATATGTGCCTGTCAAGACTTGCCTAAGTGGGGGGCTGGGGGTATAGCTCAGTGGCAGAAGCACTTGCCTGGCAAGCGCAAGGTCCTGAGTTCGATCCCCGGTACAGGAAAAAAAAAAAAAAAAAAAAAGCTGGCCCAAGACTTGCCTAAGTCTCTTGCTTCTCTCAGGAAGTTCTTAATTGCTCTTTAGTCCTATATCCCATGTTTTTTCTTGCAAGGTTTTCATTAAAGCAGAGTGGTCTCTTTTCTTACAGATTGATGGAGCCTGGATGATAAATATTATATCTGGACAATTCCATTTAAGCCATTCTTTGATATTTTTATTTACTGTAAGAAATTCTATAACATTAGGTATTCATGCATATCATAGACATAAGTCATTGTCATTATTGATTTCCTTACTAGGCAGTGCAGATATGGAATATTTCCATCTCTTCAGAGACTGGTAATTGGATAGTTAATTTGGAGGCTTCACATCAGTTTTTCTACATTTGGCAAAATTGCTTCCTAAGTGATGCTGTGTAAATCTATTGGGGTAGGTGGCACAAAGTGTTTGTTTAGTTTTGTAATATTATTAGATATTAGTGATCTTTTCTTGAATCATTAAAGTTTGAAAAATGTCAATATACATAAATCACATATTTCTATCATTTTATGGAATAATTGTGTAACTATAAAGTTCTACTTATTGGGGCCAGGGATATGGCTTAGTGACATGTGCCTGCCTGGCAAGCTCAAAGTCCTGAGTTTGATTCCCTCTAAAAAAAAAAAAAAAAAAAAAAAAAATTAGCTTAAAATATTAGTTAGTTTGGGGTACAAATATTTAGGAAATATTTTATTATTTATTTTAGTATTTTCCAAATAATATTTGAGTTTCTTAGCTTTCTGAAACATAATACAATGAGATACTATTCGTACAAGGAAAGTATTTAAATATATTTGCACGAGATGCAGTTATTAACAATATTGGATGTTCATTTTTTTTTTTATCTTGAGTCCTAACCACTTCTTTAAATGGGCTCCTGGGTTTTCTCATAGGATGCTGGATTCTGCTAGCTCCCTCATATGAGAAAAAGTTCTAGAAGTTCTGAAATACGTTTTATTTTCTATCCAAGAAATGAACTTTCACAATGTTTCTATAAACTCTAGCTTCTTTTAAAGGAGATAGGGGTTAGAGATAAACTTAGTAGCAACTTTTGCTTCTGTTCTTACAATAAAATCACTTTGGCATTACACACACTGCAATATAAGTGCTTTAGGACTACGAATGGGACAAAAACCCAGTCGTCGAGATTGACAATTTAAAATAGTTACTTCTGAGAAAAGTAGAATTACAAAAACGAAGGCAGCAAACCTTTGTTTATATTGTTTAATTATTATGAAGATAAAAGTATAAACTTTGAATTGCAGAAATATATATGTATATTAAATATTTGGCTAGTTCCATTAGTAATAAAAACATACATTACCACGCCATTTTAATTTAGGGGTTATTTTCATAATAACGTATTGTTATGGTTGATACATTGTGTCAACTTGGCGAGTCTAGAGGTTTGCCTGATTGGCTCAGCAGGAAGCCAGGGTGCTTACTTTGTATACATCCTGAGCCTGTGGAAGAGGAAGGCATGGAGATTATGGGAGTGCTATGACCCCTGGGTTGGGGGACCCAGCTTACAATGTAAGAGTGGGAAAGAGGATTCTTGCCCCCATTCCTCCCATTTACTCTGGTTGTTTTTCCTGTGTTCTGTGGCCATGAACGCTTGCCCTCTGCCATGTGCCACTCTGCCTCAGAACCAGCCAAGTATGGACTGAAACCTCTTCAAACTGTAAGCTAAATAAACCTTTCCTTCCTTCATTTTGGGTGTTGGGTATTTTGTCTCAGCAACAAGAAAAAAGTAACTGAGACACATATATAGTATGCAATTAAAGTGGCATAAACTAGGTCATCAAATTTGGAAGAAGATATAGTGGAGGGTTCTATGACTTTACACGGTTTTTACAATTTATTTTTTAAAATTTTATTGGTACATTTTATTTATTTATTTATTTATTTATTTATTTTAGGTCCTTTTGTAGATACATTTTTAAATTTTTTTATTTTGAAGAAAATAGTACAAATAAAGAACAATAGTATCAGATAATCTGAACAATTTATGTAATGACAAGAATTCACAGTATAATAACCACTGGTGAATTCCTACAATCCTGCCTAGTGACACTATTTATTGTCTCTAATGTTCTTTAAATTATTATTTTCTTATTCTCTTCAATAGTTTGATCAATGTTCTATTCTTACATCTGGTAATCTGAGCAACTTCATTGAAGATAACAGTATGTAATTTTTGGGTTTTTTTGAGACAGCATTTCACTGTACAGTTTAGGCTGGACTTGAACTCACTTTGTAGCCCAGGCTGGCCTCAAACTTCCAATTTGCCTCAGCCTTCCAAGTGCTGGGATTACAAGTAACATGCCACTACATCGGACTTGGTACATTTTAGACATGCATAATAGTAACATTCAAAATATGAAATTTGTACCTGTACATGATATATCTTCCTTCTAGTCCCTCCTTATGTACAAAAGCTTTGTTTCCATTTTTTTCTTCTTTTTTTCCCTGACCCTTCCTTCCTTTGCCACCTCCCTTGTTCTCCTTCCCGACTGAACATTTTCCTCCCATTTCACAATATGTATACATTTCTTCCTTATTTACACTTTCAATTCTCACACTAGAGAAGCAATGCGTTATTCAAATATGGGTGCACAACTTATTCTACTTAGGTATATGTTCTCAAGGTGCAACTATTTACCTAGAAATGTTTCAAGCTTATGCCACCACTGTACAGTACTCCACTGTGTGTACATAATCCTATACTACTTTAAATAAATCCAACTCCTTTTTTTCTTCATTTGGATGTCACAAGAATGGACACATCTCTAATACAGGATAAACTACAATGAATAGGAATGGGAACAATTCTACAAACTAAAAATATAGCATCAAAATTTAGACAACATAGCTTTATAAATTTTAGCTGATTGGTGAATTAAACTAGGAAAGGGACTTGAAAGAAATTTTGATTATTCAGCAGACCTAAAAGTGACTAACAAAAGTCATAAAGAAAAAGCTTATTAAAAATGGAATGTACAGATCAATCTTACATTCTTACATCTGGCAATCTGAACAACTTCATTGAAGATAACTGTATAACAGAACAAACACTACTAAATCCTGTCATTTTGATTGGAAACTGTCTTGGTTACTTTTCTCTTGTTGCTGAGACAAAATACTCACTGCTCAAAATTGAGGAAGGAAGGTTTATTTAGGTTATGATTTGTGGAGGTTTCAGTCCATACTCAGCTGGCTCCAAGGCAGAGTAGCACATGGCAGAGGGCAACAGTTCATGGCAGCAAAAATAACAAGAACAAAAGGAAAGAGGAGGGAAGAGCAAACCTCTTTCCCTCCCTTAAACTATATGCAAACTACCTGCCCCAGGGCAGATGTAGCACTCACACCCATAATCCCAACATTGGACCATGGATCAATCATAAACGCTAGAAGCCCACCCCATGGCTGCATGAGGCTTGGTGGGGACATCTAGACACAAACCATAACAGAAGCCCTATATCACTTGTATTGTTTTTGTGTTGTTTTCTTTTTGTATATGTTGTTGTTATTTTGATATTGGTTTTTATTCTCTTTAAAATAAAACAAATGGAATGTACCTCAAATACTGGTTGCATGATAGGTGATTACTAAGGTAGGGGATTGGGCTAAAGTGAGAAGCGGAGCATAGTAAAGGAGTGGAGTTTAATAATTGCTCAATAACCACACTACAAAGGAATGGTGTCTGATTCATTATTGTCTTATGGGGAGAAAATATTTCAATGGAAATTATAAAAATCATTCATTCTCGAGGTAGGACAGATTCAGGTGTGTATATGACCAGTTTTAAATTCATGAATTCATACCCTGAACACGTCTATAGAATGGTACAATATGTGACTTGATATCAGAAATGTATCTCCAGGACCAACAAATAGTACTACACTTGCAAAGTCCTGACATACAGTCTTTGTGTGTGTGCCTCCTTTTTATTTTATTTTTGTTCTTTTCTCCATTCTCATTAACACAAACTTGTGACACAAGACAGATACACTCACTGTGGGATATACATGTATCTTCTTTTTCCTTTTCACTTCTTTTCCCCACCTCTCCCTCCTCTCTCACCCCTCCCCAGAGTTTCCTTCTGGCATAGAGTCTTAAAGTTGTGTTTCCTGGGCTGGGGGTATAGCTCAGTGGAATAAGCGCCTGCCTAGCAAGTGCAGGGTCCTGAGTTTGATCCCCAGTACCACAAAAAAAAAAGTTGTGTTTCCTAACATTTTAAACAATGATTTTAGACTTACAATATGAAAATTAAAAAAAATCTTATTCCTTTAATACACTACTTGGGGTAATGCAAATTGATAAGGACCAATTTCCACCCTCATCACTCATGCTTATTGTTAGACCTGGAGCCTGTCTTTGCACAGTGACCCAGCCCATCTCTGTAAAATGACTCCAGTGGAAAGTTTAGTGAGCAGAACACTGGACCATTACCATGATAATGATGAGGGAGATGTGTAACAACAACTTTGAGGGAAAGATTTTAGGGAGCACAGAATAGCTTACGTGACGTGGAGGCTTCATGTGGGTAGAGTTACCTACTTCCATTTGTTTTCTTGACTTTATTTCTAGAAAATCTATTGTGGGCTTTCAGCTCTGTTAAGAGTCAGAATGTGTCTCTTCAAAATTGAAACGATAAAGTCCTAACCCTAATACCATTTGTGAAAATGGGGTATTTGAAGAGATTATTGCCCTTTAATGAGTTCACATGTGTGTGTGTCCTAATTAAAATATGACGGTGTTCTTTGAAGAAAAGAGGACTAGGGAACAAGCACACGGAAACAGAGACAAGCATGGGAAGACACGGAAAGGAGATCACCATCTAGAAGTAAGAAGAAAGTTCTTAGAGGAAACCAACTCTGTTGGAGCTTCCATCAGACATGTGAGAAAATGGATTTCTGTTGCTCTAGTCACGCTTCCTATGGTAATATTTCTAAGCCAAGGCAAACAAGTACAACCAAACATCAATTCCTTTCTCTCATGGCGACCTCCTCAATTCAGGAATTCTGTTTTATAACTTTGTTCTTTTTTTTTTAGGAAACAACTTTATTTTGGTTTTTCTGAAAATATTCATGTATAAAAAACAAGCTGAGCATCTGGCTGTACCAAATTCAAACCACAAGGTAAAACACCACTTCACAATCATTTTTAACCTTAGAGAAAAGTGTTTTAAAATATGAATTTTAACTCTTTTCTCTTTAGAGCTAAACAAGTTCATAATCATAACACAAATTGTTTAACTGCTGTAATTTTAGTAAAAACACTGTAAGAATGAAAGATACCCAATAAACACCCTATTTATCAATAATATGCTCAAATGCTAGTGAAAATAAACAACTGATATACCTAAAAGCAAACCTCTTAATCCGTAAATGCAGATTCTAACAAAGTACAGTATTTACATTGGAAACAATAGCTTGTGTCACACTCAGATTTTACCACATACAAATAAATACAAATGCCAAGTAAAAAATAATGAAATAAAAATCTTTCTGTACAGTAGCAGCTTCACAAAGCAAAAGATATTCAGACACAGCAAATTTATTCCCAGAGTCCATTTGTAGTGATCTCTCAGGGATTCACTGATTGAGAAAGATGGGAAGTGATAAACTCTCTAGATTAAGAATATTAGGCAGTAAAATTACTTTTTGAGATGGTTTATATTTATTTAAATTTTTAGAAGTCAGGAAGCATTATAAATGTTAAGGCTTCCTGTGCAAGTGGCTCTGTCAATTTAATGGCATACATGAACATTTCTCCCCTTGGTGATGGTCAACCAGGCTAGAAGGAGTTGGGAGGGGCAGAGAACACATAGCACCTTGGTAATGTACCTAGGACTGGTACTTTCTTGAGTATCTTCAGATATTTAGTTGTTTCTGTGGGGATGAACTCAGAGTTTTGCGCATGCTAGGCAAGACTTGTACTGCTGAACCACATGCCTCACTTTTTATTTTTTATTTTGAGATGCACTAAATTGCCTGGCCTGGCCTATGAACTTGTGATCCTCGCCCTGCAGACTCCCAAGTAGCTGGGATTACAGGTGTGTGCTACCGCATTCTCCCCAGAATGTTGACTCTTAATGATGCTGAAGTCGTATCAAAAGGTTGAGTATTAATTAGTATCATTCGGGAGAATAGGAAGGATATTGGTGCCTTCTTCAGACATGCTCTAGGACAGAGATGCATTTGTTCTTTAAAATCAGAAAAACTACCCTTTCCTACCCCCTATGATCCAATAACTCCTATTTGCTTTTTGCAAGAGAAATTCTTCTTTATTTTTCAATTATTTCCATTTCTTTTTCCATTTATTTAAAAGTACACGCATATTTGGATTTTTGAAAATTTCTGATTTCTCAATATAATTTGGAAACAAATAGAAAGCCTACAATTTAGAAAATCTAGTTTTCATTTGGATTAGGTGACTGATTTAATCTGCTTAGAAATATAATAAAATTTTGGAGAAGAGGAAACAAAAACATTTTCAAATTCAATGAACTCATTGTAAAAGAAATTTTAAAATTATTTCTATAACAAGTGCATTCTAAATCTATTGACAATGTACTTTCACATGCTTTAGTTCAATGTTTATAGGACAATGATATAAACAATTTTTGGAAGATATACTTGTTATGAAGTTTTAGGAAACGACCGTAATTCTGTGAACAGGGCATGTTGTACGGATTGTAGCTCACTTCTAATAACAATTATTTTGTCTTAGCTATAAGCACTTGTGTCAATAATAATGATTCCCATAACCCCACATCATAGCTCATCAAGCCATTATATCAGACATTTTCTATCCCCAGAAGCATATTTGAGCGGCACTGAAATCTTTCCATATTTTCTTTGATGAAAATTATATAATTCAAATGTTTGGTTACAGTAAATGTTATTTTTCACTTCATTACATAATCTCCTAAATGAAAATGAAGTCTGTGTATAGAATAATGAGCTTAAAAATACATTTGAATTAACGTTTGCTTTTATAGAATTCCATGATGCTAAGTACCAAGGTTACCTCTTAGATGTAATGTAATTCTCATGGCTCAACCCACCAAACAAAAGCCTGAGGAAAATGTATAAACATTCTCATTTATAAGCACTTATGCATGGCACAAGAACATAAATTCCCTTACGACAAAGATAAAACAAGTACAATAACAAAGAAAATATTGAGCTGAATGTTTTCTAATATTTAAAATGTTAAATAGTTAGAATCCTATAACTCATTTATTACTGCTGGGGATGATTTTTCTGAACTAAAATACACTTTTGTACCACCTTCTTGGAAATTAGTTTACTTATCCCTGTCAAAAATGTAGGAATTTTGAACTTTCTTTCTAATTAAAATCCCTTTATAAATCTCTACTCATTCCTTAGTGATTTAATTTTATAATTTAAATATATATAACAGTAATGATGTTCCCCACACCAAAACTATAACAAAAAGTTAGCAAACGGATCAGTGAAGCCCAATTGGTTGGTCCAGCAACAGAACCATATTTAGATTTTTAACTAAAGTTTCGAAAAATGGCCAAGGCATTATAAAGAAAAAAGAAAGGACTCCTCAACAAATAACACTGACTAGACTATACAATAATATATATTACAAAGCACACAATAATGTGCAGTTACAAAATGTACAGTATTGTATGGGCATAAATACCAATTAAATGTTATATATCAACGTGCATTTGCAATACAAGGTAAATATTTACTGAAGCATAGCAATAAGGCTATTGAAAAGCAACAGGGAATAATAATTGTCAGTCTGAGGTGAAGAAAAATGTTTCAGGACACAAATTACACAAAAGATGAATTAGATGTTTCAATTTTTTCATGTTTTCAAAATTAAAAGCAAACTGTATATAAAGATTACTATGGGTGGTCTTTTATTGGTGTGATATAGGCAGAAGGCCCCCTGGTTGTGCTTATAAAGTAAGAAGAACGATGAGCTGACTAAAGGGTTAAATAACTCTGGCAGACTAGAGTTATAGAGAGAGAGCAGGCTCACTCTCCCCATGGTCTCATGCTCTATTAGTTCACTTGCTAAGTGCAAAACAGGAAGAGGCCTTTGTCTATTCTTAAAAGAAGGAACAAGTAGTTTTCAGAGATTGCTTATCTTGTTTTGTTCAAATTTACAAATGCTAAGCTATGTTCTCTAAGA
>PVLD010020627.1:10000-33463 GCA_004027595.1 Dinomys branickii | reverse complement strand
GAAAACAGGCATACATCAACAACAGCAACAACATCAACAACAACAACAACAGAAAAAAAAACACCGCTTGTTGCTAAACTTCGGAGGTCTGCAGGGCACCTTTTGCTTCACACTCACAGCTTCACACACTGCCCTCTCAGGGGCACATTGCCTGGCCTCCCAGGCCTTCTGAAATCTGGGTGGAAGCCTCTTTAATCTCAGAACTCTTGCATTTTCCTTGTACCTAAAGCCAGGGCCACATGGATGATGCCAAAGTCTGCTGCCACCTGGAGCAGTAGCCAAACTTTCCTCTCTCTTGGCCGTAGGGGTCCAGTGCCTTTGCAGTTTTGAGGCTGCAAAGGATAGACTTGCTGCTTGTGATACCCTCAGGCCATCTTTTCCATTCTCTTGTTCCTTCTCAGCAATAGAGATCTCAGCCTTATCTTTGCAATCCACAGCTTTACTGGAGCTTCCTTTCTGGCCAAACTCACAACATTTTAAATCATTCTGCTGGGCTCTTTGCTCTTGATTCTCAACACAAATCTGGCTGAAAGCCCCCAACAATAGCCATGGCACTTCCCCAACATTTGACTGCCTTGATACTTCTTTTGCCAGATTAATCATTCCGCTGCTGCCCTTAATCTCAGTCTTAGGCAAAGTCTCTGGACTTGAGCAAAATGCAGACAAACTTTCTGCCAAGCCATAACATACATCGTCTGGAGTCCAACAGCCAATGCAGTCCTTCCCAACAGAAACCTCCTGATCCTGGTCTTTACTGGCAGGATTTCCATCAGACTTCTGGTCTTCCGAGCTCTGACCAGAATCTCTCAGACAGAACAGCTGAAGTTGTTCTAGCACATCTCTTTCAGGTGACATCTCTGAACCTTTCCAAACTCTTCCCACAAGCCATTTCCAAAGGTTCTGGAACCACACAGTCAGCTTTAGTCACAGCAATGACCCCACTCCACTGGTACTAAATTCTGTCTTGGTTACTTTTCTCTCATTGCTGAGACAAAATACCCAACACCCAAAATGAAGGAAGGAAAGGCTTATTTAGCTTACAGTTTGTGGAGGTTTCAGTCCTTACTTGGCTGGTTCTGAGGCAGAGTGGCACATGGCAGAGGGCAAACATTCATGGCTGCAGCACACAGCAAAAACCACGAAAGCAAAAGGGAAGAATAGCTGCAAGCAGCCTTTTTCCTTCCCTTACGTTGTAAACAGCCTACGCCCACCCAGGGGATGTGAAGCACTCACAGAATCTCCATGCCCTCCTCTTTCACAGGTTCCGGATAAATACAAATAAACACCCCAGCTCCCTTCTGAGTCACATAGTTAACCTTTTAAACTTCCCAAATTAACACAATAAACAACATCCCAGAAGGGTAAGGGCATGTCCTTTTTGTTCCAAGGTTTACAACTGCTGAGTTACTTAGCCAAACCTCTAGACTCCCCAAGTTGACACAATGTATCAACCATAACAATGTCATAATAAGTATATTTGTTGTTACCCACAGTAGTTGTAACTTACTACCAGGTATCAGTGATTCACGGGTCCCTAAAAAAGATAAATGCATGGATGAGTGCAGAAATGTACTATATCTTAATACCAATGGTAACCCCTTAGCAGTGAACAGCATCTCTATCTACCCAAGTGTGGAAGCCAGCACTCGCTTCTAGATATTTCCCTATTTGTTTCTTTTCATAGAGTTCTGTTCATTTTTCATTTGTTCTTATTCCAAATCCACTTATTTTCATCTTCTTCTCCATTCTATTTCAAGCTGCTATCATCTCTCTTCTTTTTTTTTTTTTTTTGAGACAGGGTTTCACCATGTAGTTCAGAGCTGATCTTGAGCTCACTATGTAATCCAGCCTGGCCTAGAACTTGGGTCAAACCTCCTGCTTCAGCCTCTGAAGTGCTGGGATCATTGATGTGTACCACCACACCTGGTGGAAGTTGCCAGCATTCCTTCATTGCACTAGAAGAGTAACTTTCTAACTTAACTTCCTGGACTTTGTTAAACTTGTTCTGTACATTACAGTCAATGGGGAACTTTTCAAAATAATAAATTAGTACCTCTCCCACTTTCATCTTTGATTAAAGGATAAACAAGATAAATACAAAATTCATAAGTTGTTCCCGAGGCTTACATGGGTGGACCTTCCACTGCTTTGGGCTGACTCTTATCCTTGATATATTACCAAGTTAGGACTTGTCTTGGTCTCTTGAATGTATAATGTTTACTTGCTATTCTGGCTGGCTGAAAGGGTCTGACTTCCCTATCCTGGGATTTCTACAAGTCACATAGTCTGTGTATTGCATCCTAAGTATTTCAGCTCAGTCTTACCTTCTCCCAAAAATCCTACACTCACCTCCCTGAGAAGGTGATTCTCCCTGCTGTGCCCTTTGCTAACACTGTGTAACACTCTATTGTAGCCAAGATGACTACTCAAAGTAGGACATCTCTGAGAGTCATTGTTAATAATTATAGTACAGGGCTGGGGATATAGCTCAGTGGAATAAGCGCTTGCCTAGCAAGCGCAGGGTCCTGAGTTCGATCCCCAGGACCGCAAAAAAAATAATAATAATAATAATTATAGTACACTGGGACAGTAGATATAAACGGAGATTATCCTGGACTAACAGAATGTTTGGTTATTCTTAATACATGTAATTTTTGCTCATTGGTTTATTCATTTAAAATCTGCCTCCTCACATCTATTTGGGGAGGGAATATGGCTTTCTGTCATCTCATCATTATATTCTACATGTCCAGTACAGTGTCAGATTCAATAATTGACAATATCTGTTAGGAGAATATGGGAATGACTGATAATTCAATTTACATTTTCCTTTTCAATAATTTTTGTTATTCTCCTGAGACTAAGATTGATATAGTGCTAAGTATTCTTTCTTCTTGTTTTTTAATATCTGATCATTTGGCACACTGTTGCTTTCATGCTGACTTAGTTAACTGTATGTACTAAACACCTAATGTGCACTGAGTGTGATTCTAGGGACTCAAAGAATAAAACAGCAGGCAAACCACAGGTCCTGTCCTCAGAAGATTCTCAGTTCCATGAAGAAGTAGTTACCTAAAATCCACTAGGATTCTAGCTTAGTTCTATTGCATGAATAGCCAATCAGAACCTATCATGGACCCAAAAGAAATAGTTTGGCTTTTTTCATTTCCTTCTCAGTTCTGTCATTTCTCCTATTTCAGTTCCAAGGTCAGTGCTCCCGTGATTTCCATTTCTTAGTAAAACCTAGCTCCAGGAAACACTCAACTGCTTTGTGGTAATTTCAGATTCTGGCAATATGTTAAAAATTATATTAATGCATATCAACTTGCAAGAAATAAATGGAAATCTCAAGAAGCCTGAAATTAAGAGCTGTAAGTGTAGATCTGATCCTGAAGCTTCCCCATGGGTGGTTATCCAGTTCAGTAATAGCTAGTAGTTTGGGTTTTAATATACAATCAAGCCAGATATGAGGCCATGGGTCCTGTGAGACACTGAATGAGGAACTAATAACCCTTCCTGAAGCTAGAATGCTCAAATGGATATTGCCCTGGTAATTGGGGGTGTAGAAGAGATATTGTCTCACCTTAACAGGGAAATGATGAAATTTGGTGTTTTAGGCCATAGAAAATAAATTTTAAAAATGATCCTGAGAGAAATGAAGAAATTGCACACCTCTGCCCCATGTTGTTGGAGTCAGAATGTATACTTCTATAGTGGTTTAAGAACTGTCAAGATGAAAATTTTACATAACATTTAATCCTGGGACAGTGACATCACTGGAATAACAGAAGTGAACAGAAAATCTTACAGAGTGACTTTTCCACAGCTGAGGCCACACAAGATTTTCATAAGGAGCTTTCCAAAGAAAATGACCTTTTAATTCAAGATCTAGGCACAAAAACAGAAGGATGGGAACCCAGTATATGAAACTATAGAGATATTATGTGGAAAAGATGATATCTTGAGTAAATCTCCTAGAAATAGATCCTGACATTGAGATTTGCACAAAGTACATGGGTTTTTTGGAGAGTGCTGTTAAGGAACACCTCCTGGACACGAAAGACTTAGGATCATTCAGGATATAATAATGATGCAGCTGCAAAAAATATCTTAGAAGATTCTACAAGGATCTCTGGAGCACAGAAGATTCTTAAAAATTATCTCAGACTCAGATACTCCAATATTGGGCAGTCATTGGAACAAGTTACTCCTGGGAAGAAGTCATAAATGTGGGAAATATGGCTCTCTTTGACCAAAAACAATTTCCAGAGGGACCAAGAAGTGAGCCATGCACAGGCAGTGCACACAGCAGTGAAGAAATACGTGACCTGGGCCTGTAAGTATGGGTGGGTAGGACACGGGGATTCTGAGGGGCACAGTATAGCACCCACAACCACCTACACTCTTAAACTACTCAAATCTACTTACACTTGCATTCTGTGCTAAGTTTTTCCCATGTGGAAAGACCATCAACAGATTCCCACTTGGTATTAATTTTTGAGGACTCATATACGTGTCAACTTTGTAGAGAAAGTTAGCAGTCCAGCAGGCTGGTTTCAAGAAACTAGCCTCCATCATCTCCTTTCTCTATTTCCCATTCTACATTCTCTTCACTTTTATTAAGTATTTCTCGTGGTCTTATTGGCTTAACCAGCTTAACCAATGAAAATCAAGGATCTAAACTCTAATTACAATGTCCCTCTGAGGCTGTGCTGACTCAATTTATCCATTAACTATCAAAATTAGGCAGCAGAGTATCAAGGGATGTCTCAGTTGTTCATCTGAGTATGAAACACGGTATTCCTCTTGGTCATTATGTAACAGTATCTGTACCTCATCCTGATGATCACTGCAAATTGCCCCTATAAGCAAGATGTGCCCTTCCTTTCCTGCTGACCCCCTGAGATGAGGAGCTCTAAGAAACCTGGTGAGCTGGATGTGGTGACAGACACCTGTAATTCCAACACCAAGTGAGGCTGAGCAGAAGAACTGCAAGTTTGACATTTACCTGGGCAACTTAGTAAGACTCTGTCTCAAACTAAAAATTAAAAGGGCTGGCTATGTAGTTCAGTAATAGAGTGTGCTCTGCATTTGATCCCAGTGCTAAAAAAGAAAAGAGAAGTTTATTAGCAGCCATAGTTCAAAGAAAAATAGATCTGTTACCTATTCCTAGTGGCAGTCTTCAACCACAAGAAATCAGAACATCTTACATAGAGCCTAAACTTGCAAGGACGAGAAAAGTAAGTGGGTTGCTATGAGTAATGCTAAGGTGAAAAAAAAAAAAATAGAAAATATGGAAAAGTTGTTAGGAAGCATGGTGGATAGAAATTGAAGGTCCAACATGCATATAATGTGGAATATTTATGTCTTTGAATGAACACTTCAAAAATGTTGTGGGATAAGAAATAAGCAAAATGAAAATATAGTATGCTAAAAGTAGAAAATGAGGTAGTAGAAATAAAAATAAATGTATACAATAAGTACAAATGAACTAAACTTAACATTCAAAACTCTGAGATGCTCAGGCTAAGTTTTCAAGTGTAGTTCTGCAAAAGGGACATACCCAAAAAATAATGACATGAAAATTAAAAGATTTAAAAAAATAATAAGGCAAATTGTCCCTAAAAGAAAACCACTATGTTAACTTTATCAAACAAGTTAGTCTTAAAGACAAAAGATGATTCTATGGATAAGGAATTTCATTTACAAAAGCTCTTAACAGGAAGATGTAGAGTTTTAAATATATATGCATTTGAAGGCATAGACTCAAAATATTTACAGACACTAAGGGGATGGTGGCAACCTACCTAAACTGCTACAACTCCTGTGAGTTTTGTCTTTATGAAGACTTGCTACCTCATGAAAAATAAAGATTAAATTTAAGAGAGTGGTTGTTGGATCAATGTAATCCTAACTATTTAGAAGCAAGGTTAATTTGTAAATACACTGTAGAAATGAGTAAATAGATCTTTTTTATCTTGTTAAGTTTGTTTGCCAAGTACAGCTGTGTTTATGAAGTTGGATTTCTGCTTACTGATTCTCAGAAGTAAATGCAGTAAATGAATTGTGGAATTTCACTAAACTTTTCTAAAGAAATATAAAACCTTTGCCAATTGTTAAAGGTTCACGTACAATGGTAGATTTCTAGGTGAGTTTCCTTTAAAATGTAAATGACTTTTCAGAACTTTAGATTTTCTGAGAGCTCTATAACAGAGCCAAATTTTGGAAATAAAGAGAATTTTACATGTGAGATATTTTATCTTTCTTTGTTTGTTAATGTTTTTGTTTGGCTGGGAAAATTTTTCTTCCAAATCTTACTGGCATCAGTGATACAAGCACAGTTTCAACGATAAAGGACTTTCCCATGGATGGAAATTCTAAGAGGACAACATAACTACTTCTCAGTATCTGTTTACCAAGTCAGACAGTCTCTTCTCTCTCAGATGCAGGGTTCTCCCCCTTCTGTATGTCTCCATGATTTTCTAACACATTCTTGCTTGTCCTTTCTCCAGTGAAAATAAGATTAAATATATTAAGTAGGGAAAATCAGACAGGATTTTGTAACTCTTAATACTACAACAAATGAATAGAGAAGGAAAAGAGAGGAGAGGGAAAGAGAGGAGAGGAGAGGACAGGACAGGAGAGAAAATATGACGAATACTGAGGCCTTTTGCAAGGGGAAGTAGCCTTGGGAAGGGGGTGATAGATAGGCTCTTGATGGCCTTGCTAAAGGGGAGATTTGGCTGCTAAATTTGACCTTGCTCCCTAGTAATTGATGAGATGTAACATTATCATCAGAATGATGGTAATGAGCTATAGATGCAGACTCTGCCTGTGGATATTGCAGACAAAATAGACTGTAAGGCAAAACGCATTATTCAGGCTAAAGAGACTCATTACAGAAATCCCTGTTAGGAAAGCTTTGGTGCTGTTATTTGATTATGTTGAGTTCAGTCCTTCCATATCTGAAGAGCAAAAAAATTCAATGGAAAAAAGAAGTCCTAAACTAGTGTTGATGGTGAGGTCTGCATCTCAAGTCTTTTGCCCCTATCATTAAAATAAGCTGAATATCGCTGGCCCCTCAAAGTTCATCTGTTCAGCACCAAGTCTATTACTAGGTGCAGTTACACTTTTCGTGCCAGTTTTCTGATACTTTAAAATGCCAAATATTTTCTTAGTTGTGGTTTTAGCAGAAATTAACTGCATTCCTATTTTCAATGCATTCTTTCTTGAGATTTTTCCTGTGAAGAAGATTCTTGTGTTTTTATCTACAGGGAGTTCACTAGGCAATTTGCAGTGAAGGTATCTCATTTCTGATCTATAGTTTGTCTTATGAGATGGGATTTCAGTCATGTATGTTTGAAAATCTGTCTCCAGAACTTGGTTTATCCTTGCAAGTGTTTTCATTGAATCTGGAAGCAATTTCTGATTGCTCTCTGTCTCTCTGTCTCTGCCTTCGTCTCTCTCTCTCTCTGAACTCTGTCTGTCCCTCCTTCTCTGTTTGGTAGCTTCCTTTCTACTAGTGTCTACATTTTATTGATGTATGGGGACAGATGACCAGCCATTTCTCTTCTGTCATTTACAGATTGACCTACATAGCTGAAGTTTTTCTAAAACTGGCACATAAGGTATAAGCATTGATAACCTTGTAAATCCAAAATTCTAAGGCTGGTTTCACTGAGTTAAGATTCTGCAACATCCAGGTCCTGGAACTTGATAGCAATGGCAGTGTGAACTTGCACCTTAGTGCTTAATGTCTCCCACTGTGACTGAGTGCCATGGATGTAGGTTTACAAATCTAGAATTGCAACATCTCTCTTTTTAGACCAGTGGCCTTCACATTCTGATTGCATTGGAATCTAATACAACATGCTGATGAAGAATACACACTTCTGGGCTGTAGCCGTAGAGATTGATTCAGCAGTTCTAGTTTCTGCATTTCAGAAGCTCTGTGAATGATTGTAATGCAGAGCACACCCTAACTTCCACGAAGGAGGGTGAAAACAAGAAAAGCAGCTCTGGACGTCCACCTGGACTTTGGTATGGATGGAAGCTGTCCAGGTACTGACAGCCAGGCCTTGGCGTTCTTCTGGTGGACATGGCTAATTTCACAGAACATCAGGATCAGACAAGGCCACTCTGACCATGATGCATCAAAGCAAAAACAAGACCACTTGTAATCATGTCAGACCTTAGACAAAAACAAGAGCAATGCTCCAACCACAAAACACCAAACATCCTCTCTCCCGGGAAATATGAGTGATTGATGCTGCTTTATCAATTATAGCTTTCCCTTTTGTCTACCCAGCCTTTCCACAGAAAAGATTTACTGAGGTGCATAATCGTAGAATTACCCCTGCTTTCTCAGGGCACCCAATTCAGAGCAAAGCCCTGTTTCCTGAATCTTCCCTATGATCACTGAGCCCCAGCCTAACTCCCATACTACCCATCATCATTTCCCTGGGTGCACTGTCTCCCCTGCTGCAGCCAGTAATGTGCCCGACTCCTTACTCAGCTGTGGGTGTGTGCCCAGGGGTCTTTGGCTGGATTACACGGACAAGGCCCAGCGGCTAGCCAATGCTTTCCATTCTTCCTCTATGCCCAGTGTGTGCTGATGCTTGTATTTACTAAGCCACTCAGGGGCCTCATTGTGTTCCTGGGCACTTCATCTCCCTGCTGTGGAAGTACACAAGTGTGGGGCTATCAGTCATGACCCACTCAGGACAGTACGTACTCTTGAGGGCACTGGTTGCAGTGAATTTGCAGTCATGTCCATGAAAGATGGTGCATTGCAATAGCATGGGGCTGTTTCCACCTCTAGCCCTGAGGAGCAAGAGCTAAAGGAGAGCCACAGAGAGGGCCATGCAATGGAGTCATGGCCTGTGGCAGAGGCATGTGGCCCGGCCCACTCACTGGCAGCAAGGTGGGGCAAGCAGGCAGACAGCTTAACATCATTCTTCTCCCTCCCTGTGATTTCCTTTCGGAAGTCTCTGTAAAAGGGCACGTGGTGGATTCTTTATTTTTGCTTTAGTAGTTTACTCTTTTATTTTATGAAAGTAGATAATAGCACAGAACTTTCTTTTCAATAAGCTAAGAGACAGAAGCATAAATGAAGCACACTAGCATATGTATTAAAATATTTTTAATCAGTGGAATAGGTAATTTGGGGAATTATTTGAACTTTTCTTACTTTTTATTAGATATGTCTTTTGGCTCATTATTTTCCCGTATAAGAAAACTATGCACCATATAAGTTTGTATGTCTAACTTATTTCACTTATCATAATGTCCTCAAGTTAACATCAATTTACCCGCAAATGATTTGAGTTTATCTTTCTTTATGTCAGAGTACTACTCCATCGTGTACAAGTATCACATGTTCCTTACCCATTCATCTGTTAGTGCACATAGACACTGCTTCCAAGATCTAGCTACCAGAAATGGAGCTGCTATAAACAGAAGTGTGCAAGTATCCTTTTAATACGATTTTAATTCTTTGGGGGAAAATGCCCAGAAAAGAATAGCTGGGTAAAATGCAATTTCTATTTTTAGTGTTTGAAGAATTACCACACAGATTTCCATAGTGGTCGTACCAGTTTATGTTCCCCTCAGCAGTGTAGAAGTGCTCCTTTCCCTCACATCCACATTAGCATTTGTTACTGTTAGATATTTTTGTGATAGATGATCTTTCTGGGGTAAAATCACATCTCAATGTAGTTTTAATTTGCATTTCTCTAATGGCCAATGACGCTGAACATGTTTTCACATATTTATTGGCTATTTGTACTTCTTCTGAGATGTTGTGAATCATTATACTTGTTATAATTTTGTTTTACCTCAGCATCTAGTTGAGTCTAGGTTTAACCTTCTCTCTACAGAAGCAGGACTCAGTCACTCTTGACAGAGCTTTCTGTTTCTGTACCTCCTCTCACTTGCTCAGCGTAGGTGGTCCTGATATTTGCCTTCTACAACTGCCTCCCCATAAGCACCTCCGACAGGACAGCTAGCTCCCACCGACTGACTTGTTGCATTAAATTCACGTGGACTGGGCTGCCATGCCACAGTTCTCTTAGTCACAGCATGACTCCATGGAAGTCATGCCCACTTGCTTTAAACCTAGCAATTACAATTCCCACTTGAGTAGTGCCCTAGATCCCCATAAAGGCTGAGATGCATAAATCCTCTCCTTCCTTTCTGTTCCCTTTTTTCCTCTCTCCTCTTCCTCTTGTCTTCCTCCTCCTCTTCTCCTTCTACTTTTTTTCTTCCCTCCTCCCTTCCTCCCTCCCTCCTCTGGCTGAGCACTTGTGCAGTCTTACATGGCATTCTCCTTCCCCTTGACCTTGTGGAACCTGCTTCCTTCTTCTCTCTAGGATCTACAGGTAAAAAAAATGGCCTCAGTCATTTCATAGAGTTTTCTAGTGTAGCTACCTCTATCTCCTCTGACAAACACATCTGAATCCAACTGCTCTCCAGGTCAGGGCTCCCCTAGACAGTGGCCATCTTGGTAGGAATAAACTGGATACATATCAGACAAGAGCTGCAGGGCACCTGCCAGTATGTAGAAGTTCTCTGTAAGAAACAGTCACAAGTCACACTTGGTCACAAGTCAGGTGCTTAGGCCTTAGCCAACTGCCAGGATAAAGAAGAATCCATGAAATGTACATTGTAAAGACTCATGATTGCTTCTTCTGGAGCCCCATGCAGGCAGGGCTAAAGTTTATAGCCACTCTCCAGAGAAAGACTTTAAGACCAAGTTACAGGAGCATAACAACCATAGGGTAAGAGAGCCCATTATGCCATTTCTATGGTCAGTTGCTAGAGCTACACAGTAGGTGAGATCGAAGGGCAAACGGAGAACGGACAGTGCACTTACCAAGAGCTCCTGCTGTTTATTCATAAACCTGTCCATACCGCCTTCCCTTAGTAGCGTCTGAATGCTACTAAGTATTCTATAAATCTCTAAGATATGAGTATAGAAGCAGAGTCTATGCATCTATGAAAACTAGGTTGAATGTTTCAAAAAGACTGAGTAGCAATGACAACTGTCATAGTAGAACACAAATATTGATGCTTATTATTTGCCAGGTATTTCTTCAAGCACTTCACATGCATTAGTTTCCCATTGCTGTCATAACAAATTATCACAAATTTGGTGGCTTTTTAAAAAATACAAATTCATTCTCTTACTGTCCTGGAGATTAAGGTGCTTGTAGGGTTTCATTTCTCCAGGGAAAAATGCATTCCTTACCTTTTCTAGCTTCCAGAGGCTGCCCACATCTCCTGGACCATGTTCCCCTCCTAGAAACTGCACCACTCGAACCTCTGCTTCCATCATCATACTTCCTCTGACTTTCCTGCTTTTCCCTTTCATTTAAAAGAATTCTTGTGATTATACCTAAAAAACCTGTAATAATCTCATACCCCTCAGTGTTAACTAATCACATCTGCAAAGTCTCCTTGCCAGCTAAGGTAACACATTCACAGGCTCCAGAGATTAGGATGTGTATTCCCTAAAAACAAGGACATTCTCCCATATAACTACAATATCATCAACCATCAAATTTAGAAAACACACAGTGGTAAACTTTTACTGTCAGACCCTGTTCCAACTTTAACAGTAGTCCCCAAACTGTCCTTTATAACAAAGTGAGGGAATCTAGTTCTGAATCATAGGTTGCAATCAACTGTTGTGTCTCTTTAGCCTTTTTTAGAAGTGGTCCATCTTTTCTTGACTTTCATGACCTTGACAATTTTGACAACTGCTGGCCAATTATTTTGTAGAATGTCTCTCAGTTTGACTTGTCCAACATTTCTTCATTCTTTGCTCAGGAATTTTATATGAGTGGCAGGATGTTGTGTTCTTTTCTATGCATTTTATAAGGTGTTACACACTTTTTGTTTATCCCACTACTGATAATACACACTGAAATCCTTTGATTAAGGTGAAATCAAAAAGACTTCCTATAAAGCTACTACTTCTTTCCTTTATGGTTAATAAATTATTTATGTGGATGTATCTGGAAACCATGTATGTGCCCTGTCCCTCATTAAACTTCAGTCTTAATTATCTATATAGTGACTTTATTCATGTAGTTTTATCTATTAATACAACTATTTGGGTGTTTTTAATGCCACCAATTTAGCAGTAGGATCCTCCTCAATCTGATTTGATAACTTCCCTCATTTTTGAGTACTTCCTTACTTCTAGACCACAAGAAGTTGTTCTGGGGGGCTTTCCCTGACCCAAATCTGGAATCAACAATTTCCCCAAAGAGCCGTGGCTCTTTTCAGTGGAAATGGTTTTAGAGATCAAACACTAGGTATTCTCATCATTCTTGGTTCTTACAATGGATACAGGTAAGGAATGCAGGTTATATCTACGCTGATTTTGCTATTTATGTAGAAAATCATAACTCACGAAAATACTTCCAATTCCAAACCAGCAGCACAGTGTTGGTTTTTCCCTTTCCATAGTTGGGGGACATTAGTTTGCCTACCATATGTATTAACTCATTTGCTTAACACTTAAAACATCAGCTTGTGGTTTAGACTTCTTAAGTGACCAGTTTGATGTCACACCATCTCCAAACAATATAGTGTTCATTTCAAATAGCTTGGGTGGGGCTTAAAGGTTTCTGTACTTATCTTGCTATTTTTCAGAAATGTTGTGATTGTTTAAAAAATTTAATAAATTTATGTTTTTTTATAATTTATGTTTTCTTTAAAAACTCTGGATCAGTGGACTATGAGATATGATAGTGTTCACAGTGATGCTAGTAAACTTGATGAGATAAAGGTGTCACTGTAGTTAGGGTGCTGAATGTCCCTCAGAGGTCCATATGTCGAAGGCTTGGTTCTGTCGAGGCTGGTGCTATTGGGAACCGGTGTGGAGCCAAGTGGGAAACTCTAGGTTCCTGAGGGTGGAGCCTTGTAAGAGGTGGTGCAACTGCAGTCCCTTCCTCTCTCTCTTTTTTTCCCTAGCGCCACAAAATGAGTAGTTTGCTCAGTCATGCACTCCCTCCCTGCTGTATCTAGCCTGCCTGTCTGAGGCCCAGTGCAGTGGGACCACTCATCTTTGATTGGAACCTCCAAAATTGTGAGCCAAAATAAACTTTTGCTCTTTCTAAGTTAATTCTCTCAGATATCTCACTATAGGAAAGGAAAGGAGACTAATACAGGGGTTCACATCTTTCAAAATTAGAGGAGAAGAGATAATGAGACACAGGATTTTAACTTGAGAAGGGTAAGAAATGAGAAAGATGATTCTTGATGCTTTGTCTTTAATAACCTGGCCTCGTAGTTCAGAACTACAGTTTCCAGCTGGTCGCTTCATTCATCACATAAATATGGCCATTTGACAGACATCCAGGTCTGAGGTCCCTCAGAATATTGGGGATCCAGATTCACTATTGGCCATCTTGGATGGGAAATAGCCCCTCAGAGCATATTAGTTGAACACTAATAACTGGATGAGCTTCTTATGCCCCTTCCCTAAGAGAAAAATAGAACAGAGGTGTGATGATGCATGTAGATCTCACAGCTTTTCCTGCCAAAGTCCCCTGCTGTACAGACAAAGAAAACACAAAGTAGTTAACTCTTTGGACAAGTTTTCATACCTACTGGACATCAGAACTCAGAAAACACATTCCCACTGACATACTTGATGGTATGACAATTTACTTGTATGCTCGCTGACATTACTGAGAATGAACATTTTGCAGTGAATGTTCTCCTTATTTGTAGTGCTTACGTCTAAGATTTATGTAGTCTATTAATAAAGTCATTCAAAGAGAGGAAATAAAAGGTGATATTTAAATACCTTAATTATTGTACTTAATTTCTTTGGGTCTTGGCCTCCTCATTAAATTTCCACACTATTTTTCTTACATTAACCTATTTTGATTCTTTATCTCTGACATCCACTTTCTGTTTATTTAAAGAGAAGTTAAAATTCAGAGATATTTACCAAGCAATCTGAGTGAAGAGCTATTCCAGATTTCATGTATGTTTTCTCAGTCTGTAGAGTTGTCTTGTCCTTATTCTGTTAGATATCTGACTTGAGCAAGTTACTTAACCTGTTGACCTTTCTCCAAAATGAGATGCTCTAGGCTAATCTTGTGATATCCGTGCCCCATCCCGGGAATTAGTCATTTCCCCAGACTTCTGGCTTCTGTAGGAAATGGTATGAGGAAACAAGATCGGACACTATGCATGCTCATCGTTATTGAACTGCTGTTGTTTCTAGGACCTCACAACAGACAGAGCCGAGGAGTGTGTTACATCTGCATTTGCTCCTGTGTCTACACATAGCTATATATATATCACATATGTGTGTACATACATAATATATATTTTTCTTTTCTTTCTTTTTTAAAATTTATTTTAAAAATAAAAGGAAAACATATTAACAGACAGCCATCCACTTACAAAAAGCATAAAGACACTGTGGAGAGCCGTTTGGAGATTTCTCCGCAAACTAGGTCTAGAGATTCCATTCAAACCAGCTATTCCTCTTCTGGGTATTTTCCCAGAAGATCTGAAAACATCGTATCACTCTGACATATGTGCACCCATGTTTATAGCAGCGCAATTTGTAATAGCTAAAATGTGGAAGCAGCCCAAGTGCCCATCCACAGAAGACTGGATTAAAAAATTGTGGCATTTTTATATAATGGAATATTATTCAGCTATAAAGAAAGACAGTTTTGGGGACTTTGTAGGCAAGTGGTCAAAACTGGAGTCCATACTAATAAGTGAAATAAATCAGCGATACATGTGCAGGCAACGCATTGTATCACTGGTGTAAGAACCCGAGCGTGGGAATATAAACTAAGAGACATGAAGGAAATCTGTTCAAAAACAAAGAACAGATGGAACGAGGGAAAGGAGAAAAGAAAGAGGCAAAAATGTATGTATGTATATATGAATATACATATACGCAGGAGGGCTAACATGGTTCTACTATTGTATTATATCACTTAATGCTAAGGAATAATCGATGACAGGTTATTCGATCAATCTTGTATGTCTGTATGTGTTATCCTGAACACACACTTCGAAGATATCAATATGCAAAGCAGCAACTACTGGTGGTTTTTTTTTTGTTGTTGTTGTTGTTATTGTTGTTGTTTGCCTGTTTTGTTTTTGTCTTTGGATTTTTGGTTTTTGTGTTTTTTCTGTTGTTGAGAGGATTAATTGTCTGACTAATTTTGCATGTCTGTATATGGGTTCATATATTCACACTTCGAAGATATCAATGGATAAAGCAATAACCACTGTTGAGACCATGTCACCTTGTCTATAGATTAGTTGTGATTGTACTATTTTTTATGCTAATTGGTGTCTGTTTGTTAATATGTTTTTGTACTTTTATTTTTTTAAAAAATAAAAAAAACCAAAAAGCATAAAGACAAGCAATACAGAGTTACAGACAAAGTAGTAGGAAATTATCAATGGCTGTTGTACTACGTATTGATATCTTCAAAGTGGTTTGTCAGGAGAACAAACAGAGACATGCAAGATTGATCAAATAATTAATCATTCACTGTTCCTTTCAGTAAAGTGATAGAAGTCAGTAGTTCAACTATGTTAGCTATTCTGTATATACATACATACATACATAATTTCCCTTTATACATACATAATTTCCCTTTCTTTCTTTTCTCTTTTCACTCACCCCAGTTGCTCTTCGCTTTTCAGCATGTTCTTTTCATTTCACAATGTCTGTTCTACCTCCTAATTTTTATTCACTCTTTCAAATTTTTACACTAGTAAGACAGTATGTTGCTTACACATGGAGGTCTTGTTTACTTCTCTTACTAGTATGGTCTCTAGTTGTGACTACTATCTGTAAAAGCCTTGAGTTTATCTTTCTTTATACCTGAGTAGTATTTCTTTATAAAAGTACCATAATTTTTTTTATCCATTCTTCAGTGGATGGACATTTAGGTTGTTTCCACAATTTAGCAATTACAAATTGTGCCACTATAAACATGGGTGCACATATATTGCTGTGATATGATGTTTTAAGATCTTCTGGGAAAATACTCAGAAGAGGAATGGCTAGGTTGAATGGGACCTCCACACCTAGTATGCTAATGAATCTCCAATCTGATTTCCACAGTGGTTTCACCAGTCTGCATTCCCAACAGGAGTGGAGAAGAGTTCCTACTTCTCCACAGCATTTGTTATTGGATGTTTTCTTAATGATAGCCATTCTTACTGGGGTGAGAAGAAAACTCAATGTTTTAATTTGTGTGTCTTGAATGACTAATGCTGTTGAACATTTCTCAGGTATTTATTTGACATTTGTATTATTCTATCTGAGAAGTGTGTGTTCATCTCAGATGCCCATTTTTTGGTTGGGTCTTTGAATTTGGGGGGCTGATGTTTTTTAATTCTTTATATGTTCTAGAGAGAAGACTTTTGTCTGAGGGACACTCAGCTAAATTTTTTTCCCAATTTGTGGGTTTTCTTTTTACTCTGCTGGTGATTTCTTTAGATGTGCAGAAACTTTTCAGTACAGTGAGATCCCAGGTGTTGATTCTTGGAAGTATTTCATGGGTAGTTTGGTTTTTGTTCATCAAGTCTCTGCCTACCCCTATGTCTTCAAGATTTTTACCTACTTGCTCTTCCAATAGAATTAGTGTTTCTGTTTTAATGTTGAGATCTGTGATCCATTTTGACTTGAGTTTGGTGCGTGGTGATAGACGGATCTATTTCAGTTTTTGGCAGGTGGCAAGACAATTATCCCAGCACCATTTATTAAAGAGGCTATTATTCTTCCAGTGATTTTGTTTGGCCCCTTTATCAAAGATTAAGTGGCTGAGTATGTTTATGGTTGTGGCTGCATCTTCCAGTCTGTTCCATTGATCTTCTGATCTGTTTTTTAGCCAGTACCATGTTGATTTTATTACAGTAGTTTTGTAGTATAATTTCAGGAGGAATTGTGATTCCACCTCAGTTGATTTATTGTCCAGGATTCTTTTTTCTATTCTGGGTCTCTTCTGGTTCCAGATGAATTTTCTCTAGATCTGTGAGATATGCCAATGGTAGTTTAATGGGAATTGCATTGAATCTGTACAACAATTTTGATAATATGGCCATTTTGACAATGTTGGTTCTTTTTATCCATGAGCAAGAAATATTCTTCCATTTATTGAAATCCTCTTTGATCTCTTTTTTCAGAGTACTGTAGTTTTCATTGAATAGATCTTTTACTTCCTTTGTTAGATTGATTCCTAAATATTTCAATTTCTTGGATGCTGTTGTGAAAGGTATGGTTTCCTCAATTTCTCTCTCAGTCTGTTTGTTGTTTGTGTATAGGAATGCTATTGATTTTGGGGTGTGGACTTCGTATCTAGCTACGCTGCTGAATGTATCCATTAATTCAAGGAGTCTTCTTGTGGAGCTTTTGGGGTCTTCCATGTGAAGTATCAAATCAGCTGCAAATAGTAATAATTTCACTTTTTCCATTCCTATTCTTATTCATTTTATTTCTCTCTCTTGTCTAATTGCTCTGGCTAATGCTTCCAGAACTATGTTGAATAGGAGTGGTGACAGCAGAAATCTTTGTTTTGTTCCTGATTTTAAAGTAAAAGCTATCAGTTTTTGTCCATTTAGTATGATGTTGGTTGTTGGTTTGTCATAGAAGGTTTTGATCAGATTGAGGTGAAGACCATCTATTTCTATTTTCTGTAGAGTTTTTATCATGAATGTATGTTGGACTTTGTTGTAAGCTTTTTCTACATCCATTGAGATGATCATATGGTTTTTGTCTTTGGTTCTATTGTTATGGTGTATAACATTAATTGATTTGCAAATACTGAACCATCTCTGCATTCCTGGAATGAATTGACTTGGTTTTGGTGTATCATTTTCTTGACGATTTGCTGCATTCTATTTGCTAGTATTTTATTATCTTTGCATCTGTATTCATTAGGGAGATTAGTCTATAGTTCTCTTTCTTCGTTGGGTCTTTCTCTGGTTTTGGTATCATTATAATATTTGCCTCCAAAAATGAGTTAGGAAGAATTGCTTCCTTTTCCATTTCATTGAAGAGTTTGAGGAGTGTTAGTAGTAAATCTCTGAATTTCTTGTAAAATTGTACTGTGAATGCATCAGGGCCTGGGCTTTTCTTTGTAGGTAAGTTTTTTACCACATTTTCAGTCTCATTAATTGATATTGTGATGTTCAAGATTTTTATATCTTCTTGATTCAAATTTGGTAATTCATACATTTCTAGAAATCTGTCCATTTCTTCTGAGTTTTCTATCCTATCAGAGGAAAGATTTTCAAAGTAGGTATTAATGATCTCTTGAATTTCTGTAGGATCTGTAGTGATTTTATCTTTTTATTCCTTATTGAATGAATATGAGTTTTTTCCTTTCTTTTTTTGATAAGGTTTGCTAGGGGTTTATCAATTTTATTGATTCTTTCAAAGAAACAACTCTTTGATTCATTTATTTTTTGTAGGGTTTTCTTTGTCTCAATTGCATTAATTTCTGCCCTGATGTTTATAATCTCCTCCTTTCTTTGGGCTTGACTTGTTCATCTTTTTCTAAAAGTTTGAGGTGTAGCATTAGGCTATTTATTTTTTCTCTTTCTGTTTTCCTTTTGTATGAGTACACTGCTATAAATTTCCCTCTGAGGACTGCTTTCATTGTATCTCTATTTTTGTTTGTTTGTAGATATTTTTTAATTTCTTCTTCAATTTCTTCTGTGACCCTTTAGTTGTTCAGGAGGTTGTTACTTAATTTCCAAGTGTTTATGGAGTTTTTGGAGTTCCCTTTGTCATTAATTTGCAATTTTAATGCACTGTGGTCAGATAATATGCATGAGATGATTTCTATTCTTTTGCATTTAGGTAGGTATGCTCTATGGGCTACAATGTGGTCTATTTTAGAGAAGGTCCCATGTACAGCTGAGAAAAATGTGTATTCTGATGTTGTGGGGTGGGATACTCTGTATACATCTACTAATTCCATTTGTTCACAACTTTGGTTCAGATCTGTTATTTGCTGAATTTTGTTCAGTTGACTTATCTCTGTCAAAGGGGTGTTGAGATCCCCCATTACAATACTGTTATTAATTAGTTGGGTTTTCATGTCTGTTAATATTTGTCTTATATAATTTGGCACTCTGATACTTGGTGCATACATGTTTATGATTGTTATCTCATCCTCTTGCAGTTTTCCCCCAAGAAGTATATAGTGAACTTCTTTATCTCTTTTGATTGGCCTCGGTTTGAAGTTCACATTGTGTGCAAACGTAATAGCTATACTTGCTTTTTTTCTGGGTTCTTGTTGCATGGAGAATTGTTTTCCATCCTTTGACTTTCAGTTTATGACTTTCCTTTTGAATAAAATGTGTTTCCTCTATACAGCATATCATTGTATTTTGTTCCTTCATCCACTCTGCCAGTCTGTTTCTTTTGACTGATGAATTGAGACCATTTACATTTGTAGTTATAGCTGATATGTGTTGGCTTATCATTGTTGTGTTATTTATTTACCACTGGTTTCTTTTTCTACCTGTTGAATTGTTTGCTCTGCTAGAGGATTCCTTTCTATTGTTCTTGAAATTGCAGTCATTTTCTTCTCTGTCTAGAATGTCTTTTAGTACTTTTTGTAAGGGTGGTTTGGCACTCATGAAGTTCTTCAGTTGCTCTTTGTCACAGAAATAGTATATTTCATTAAACTTGAAGGATAGTTTGGCAGGATACATCAATCTTAGTTGCAAGATTTTTTTGTCTTAGGACATGTAATACTTCACTCTAAGGTCTTCTCAATTGTATGGTTTGTGTTGAGAAGTCTGCCATCATTCTGATGGGCTTTCATTTATAGGTGATCTGTTTCTTTTCTCTAGCAGCTTTAAATATTCCGTTCTTTTGCTGGAGATTTGGGATCTTGATTATTATATGTCTGGGAGTAGTTTTATTGTGGTTATGACTAGTAGGAGTTCTATATGTCTCATTTAAGTGTAGCTCAGTTTCCGTCTCCATGCATGGGAATTTTTCTTCTATTATTTCTGGAAATATTCATTTCATAGAATACATAAATATTTATTCATGCTGCCTCCTACTGTTTCATTGACTCCTATTAGTCTGACATTATTTCTCTTTGCCTTGTCTTGCAGCTGTTTACCTGATTTTTCCTGGATCCTTGTTGACTTTAAGAGATCCTTCCTTTCACTATTGCTAGCTGCCATGCTGTCTTCAAGATCTGAAATTCTATCTTTGGATTCATTCAGTTGGTTTTGCAAGCTTTCAAAGGAAGTTTTGATTTCCCGGAAATCTCTTTGAGTCTGTTTCATGTGTTCTAATTCATTCCTATATTGCTCATATAATGTTTCCATCCATGACCTATGTTCATCTATTTTTTTAATCTATTTCTTCTCTAGATGTGCTGGACAATTCTTTCATTATTATTGTCATTTCATTTTTTCCTGAGAGATTATGTCTTATCTGTTCTCTTCTATGGCCTGATGGAGTTGTTTCTTTACTTCCATTGCAATCATTTCAATAATTTCAAGTGTGTTCTCCTATGTCAATGTCTCCTGGACTTGTTCTGAATGGGGTGGAGTTCTGAAATTGGGTTTTAGTCTTTTGCCTTATCATGTTTGATGCCAGAGGCTAAATGCTCAGTCTCCCTTTTCTCTGGCAGCTGAGCAAAAGTCTCTAGTGGCCCTAGTTTTCCTGGTGGTCAGGCCTACCCCTCAGTGTCCACTGGGATGCACTGCTTAGTCTGGGTTCTTCCAGTAGATGGTCAAGTGTACCTAGTTCTCCCAGGTCTCAGACCTGAACTGTGACATCAGTTGATGGCAAACTGTCTGATCCGGTGTCCCCTTCAGCTCAGGGCAAGCTTATGACCCAGAAGTGGGCTGAACTGGTGGCACAATCATAGATCAGTTGTCCTGTGACCAAAGGCAGTTCAGGGCATAGGCAGAACTGATGCAAATTGCAAGGTCAACAGTTTGTGAAGCACCTGGTTCCTTGTCTCCAGGAAGCTCAGGTTTTTCACAGGAGCCCATTGTGAGCTGCCCTGGCTGTGATCAGGGACCACCTGTGTCTGTGACCTCCAGAAAGTCAGGGCACAAGTGAAACCCAGATGCAAACTATGGTGATAGCAATTCTTGTACTCTCTGCCCTAGTACCTCTGGTGGCCCAAGGCAGGCACAAGGAGGGTCCAAAGGTGAAGCCTAGTGTTAGAAGCTCCTGGGCTTTCTGAGTGAGGACCTCCTGTCTACACTGGGTGCATGGAGGGCAGAAACAATATTTTAAAACTATGAGTCACATTGAGATATTTAACTCTAAATCAACACCAGGAAATTTGTCCTTATCTTTCCCCTTTCTATATTAGAAAATTTCTTCTCCAACCATAAAAAATCTGGCTTACATTATCCTTAATAGATTTATTTATTTGATTAACACTGCTGTGTATGACCAACCTACTGCTTTGACTACCATCTCCTCACTAGGAGAACACTGTCACCTCATGTACAGTCACCTCTATGCTGAGAACAATCTTCAAACATGAAATCATTTCTGATATCCCATGCTGAGTAGCCTTTGCACAAGGATGCCCACTTCATTCTGCTTAGACTCTGACTTCCATGCCACACCAGCCCTCTCTCCCTGGAGACCTTCCTCAGTCTGGGCCCTAACTCCACTCCAAGGCACCAGTTCCCTACATGCACACATGTATTGTTTGACTGGGTGCTGATACCCTGCATCAAGCAGCCTGCTACTTTTTATAAGCCTCAGTCCACTCAGGCTCTGACAGTGCCTCTGTCTCACTGTCATTTCCCCCTTCTTTTGGAGTGTATTTCAACCATGCTCTCTGAATCTTCTAAAGAGTTTAGGACTGATTTATTGAGGAACAAAAGGAAACAAGGAGAGGAAGAGTTTTTTTATTTTTAATACCTTCATTGAAGGTATTAAATGAAGGTATCAATGAAGATAGTCGGTAGAGCAAAGAAACAGAATGTTTGTATTCCCCTATTGACATCTCACATCTTCACATACATTATACAGAGAAAATCATTTCATATTTATCCCCTACAAGTGTGTTATCACCAAAAGAAATTTATTATCTTTTTAATCTAAACATCCTCAGCACTCAAATATTCATTTTTCATTATTGTCGAGATCACTAATAGATAGATACTGTCTTTTATTTCCTTTTTATATTGTTCCCTCAATGCAAAGGCCTTACCTATTCCACCTTCATATGTTTTAGATAGCCTTTTGAAGGGCTGGTACACACTATATGCTATTGTAGGAGTTAGACAAGCTTGCATTTAAATCACTCTAATTTATCAGTAATATGAATTTTGACAAGTTAGAAAACTTGACATGTTTAGGTATCTTCCATTGTAAAATGGGTGGCAATATCTACCTTATATATGAATATAAATAGGGACATAGGTAGATGGTAAATGATAGATAGATAACAGATATGACACATGCATCCACACCATGAAGTAAACCATGCTCTAAATGTTGTCACTTCTATCTCCTTGGCAAAGCCCCTTGTATGACCATTTGCATGGTACTCTGTCCATTCTTTTCCTTTGAGACCTGAGACCATGTGAAAAACTTCTGGCTTGTAAAAACTGGTGAATAATAACAGTTCTGAGAATGAGAAAATTTGTCTAATTTCTCACTGAACTCTAAATAAATTTATCACCTATTTTTCTCAGTAGCTTTAGACTGAATTAGTATTCCCTGGACTTACCTGAAGAATTTGAATCTTGACAGTTTCAGGACTGTCCTCAGGCCTTTCACATTATCCCAAAGGTGTTCTCATTCTAGCTCATACAAGAGGAAGCAGAAGCACCACTTTTGAAGATCCACCTCCTTCTGCCCTCAGCTTACCAGGAGAACACCCTGCCACCTCCTATCCCAAAGTCCTCCTGTGTCCCAGCCTGCTTGCTCCCTCTCTTTCAGCCACTCATTGTCAAATCATGGAGATTGCCTGCCCCTACCCCCATTTAAAAGACCATTCCAAGGGAACTGGGTACTGGAGGACCTATACAGAATTTATTGGTCCTGTCTGACCCAGGTAGTTGGATAAATCTATATTTGTTACCACATAAAAACATTCTGTAGTATCCTACATTCCACTCTTGTCATTGAACCACTTCTGTTGAAATAATACTTTTTCCTTGGTTATCTGACTGTAATTTGATTGTGTAAAACTCTCCCTCTGATTATACTGCAGCTTGTGCGGAGTGAAGTATAGCATCTCTCTGTCATGATGAGATGGAAATTGCACTCCTTGCCCCCATGACACCAGAATAAAATGGGAAACTGCACTTGTCTAATCATCAGAGTACAGACACGTAAGAGCAGTATAGAATTGTTTCCTTTTTAGTGGGATTAATTACAATCATTACTTAAAAATAAGCATCGTGACAACATCATGATGACCTATTTTCAAACTGTGGAACACCTATGAGAAT